>KZ807469.1:118690-139514 GCA_000696205.2 Oncopeltus fasciatus | reverse complement strand
TATATATATATATTTCTGCTTGTTTTAATCAAACAGAGTGCACTAATTTGAATTAAGTGCAGGAAGAGTGAATGCGCTTTAGGATTACACAGCTTCCCCTCACGAGTGTGTATTTAGCTTTTTAATGTCCAAAGAATTAGATGAATCGCCAACCCCTACCTAGGGTTGGAAAAGGGCTGGGGGTTGGACTAATATAAAACTCGTTCCGGACAGCCCTCCGCCGACTAGTGGGCCATTCCGGATTCATCCCCCGGCACCCTGAAAAGAGTATTTAATGTCATATGGAAGTCGCGGAGCGAACGACGGTACGAAGTGGACGTGCGTAGCGGTTCATGCAAGCAGATATGGGTTTTTTTTTGCTTTTTTTTCCCCCCGTCTCATTTGCCAATTACGCTGGAAACGCGGAGAACATCTGTTTTCCGTATATGTCATTTGTTTTTTTACACTATCTCTTTTCCCCAGGAATGTCAAATGAATAACACTAGATCTTGTCATTAATTTTACATTTATTTTTTTTATTCACTCTACCAAGAATAAAGTGTAAAGACTAGAAAAGTCCAATTTGATAAAGATATTTGAAGTTAATGGTTTTCTTAAAAGAACATCCACAGCTGCCAAAAAAAAAAAAAAAAAAAAAAAAAAATCAGCATATATAAACATAACATTTGGACTTATTTTAGCCAATTTTTCAATGGATTTCTTTTTGTTTGAAGTCGGATGATCAGAAAGAGGATATATACTCAAAGTCAAACCGAACGATTTTCAAAATCTGTGTTATCTGAAATCGTACTAAACATATGAGATGATCTAATAGTCTTAAGCTTTTCTCACAGATGGCACACAATTTTGAAAATATTGATAAGAGGAAAATTTAAGCGTTTTCTCCCCCTCCCACCCAAGTCGCCCAAGACCCGACCCGCATAAACTTAATTTCCCTTCGCAATCTTCTTTGGCTTTTAGCATCAAATTACTAATTTAGTCCCAAAATAAATAAATCTGTTAAATGTACACTGCTTCCACGGTAATGATTCTTTTAATGAACAATTTGAGTTGAGCTTCACTATTCTAAGCTAAATATTAAGTCAACTGCAGCTGAAAAAAAAAAAAAAAAACCTTCTCGTACTATAAAAATCCTTGACATTTCAGCTAATTCCTCATAAATTACCTCTACTTTTCCGATTTTTTTTTCAATAAAGAACAAAGCCTTTGATTTGTCATTTACACCTTTATGCTGAATTACATTTAGAAAATGTGAAAATTGGCCTACGGGTTGTTGTACATACATACCCTTTTTAATTATTTATTATCTTATTGGTGTCTAGGAAGTAGGATCGGAAAAAATATCAAAAACTTTTGCAGAAATCTGTTTTGAAAAGAGACCTCAATAAATAAAATCCTTAAGAAAAATACTACAATGAGTAAATTGCCCAGTTTTCACAGTAATTAATCACCACTTGTTTTTATTTTTCGCACAGTAGATGCTTTTGATGTGACTATGACACAGAAGAATGAATAATTCATCTTCTTGTACATTGACTATAAAATCATAACCGCAAAAAATAAAATGTATGGTTCACATTAACAAATTTCTCGCTGCAAAATCAAGGCATTCCGTAGATCCAATGAAGCAAATTTTGAAAAATGTTTATATATATNATATATATCTGCATAATTGCTGAAGATGTGTAAACATTTTTCAAAACCCAACCCTTTTTGATACGCATACCTTTGATATACCCAATTCTTTGATATACCGTTTTCTATACCTTTGATAATCAAAGATCCAAAAAAACTAGTAAAACAGCTTGCTTAATGAATACTAAATTCTAAATATGACTTCTTCATATTAAGAAAATTTACGTGTTCTAGAGCCCGCAATTTTTAATATAAAGAAGACAAAATTGGAATTTAGTATTCTTTATGGAAGCTTTTTAATGAGTTTGTTAATAACTGAAATTAATTGAATATGATATGGGGAGGGGGGAGGTAATAGCAGATTTGAAAATTTTGTTATCGAATGTATTGCTAGGGTTGCGAAAAAAAAAGTACAGAACTTACTATGTGTGACGGTAATTTCTATCGATTTAATGCAAGTGAATAGAATAAAAATCTAACTGTCCCAGCCAGGGCTTATTTTAAAGATTTTTTATTCTATTCCGTTGCATTAAATCGTTTAAAACTTTCGTGGGATGAAATACCAAAAAAAAAAAAAAATTATAAAATTAAAAGTTAAAGTAAATAATGAAAGTCGACAAATAGCTAGACAATGTCAGCTCCTTCGAGCATAAGACGATATATTCGTCGGCCTCGGAGGTTAGACTCTCAACACTAGTGCTGGGAATTTAATAACTTATCAGGCTTGTCTCGGTAGCGTAAGTGGAAAACGCGCTTGCCCGGTTAGCAAGAGATCCAGGTTCGAGCCCTGGCTGGGACAGTTAGATTTTTAGTCTGTTCCTTAGCATTTAATCGTTTAACAATTACATAAAAAATATTTAGGTAATTTCTATCATTCTTATTTTATAACATTTTCCCAAAAACACTTTTTAAGTGAAATATATAATAATGTACCATTGAGGATTGAGTAGTCCAATCCCCTTATTTTGTAAATTATGGAAACCAAATTATATACGTAGGCCTTCTATTGTAAACTCAATTTAGGTGAACTCAGACGGGAGAGTTGTCCGGAGGGCTGGCAAGGAAGATGGGGGGTGGGGGGTTCAAAGGAAAAACAATTTGAATAATATTCTTTATCATCATTGTTGTTAGAGTTGTGATAAAAAGTCGTAGAACTTAAGGGAGGAAATTAATTAACTAAATAATACATTTTCTGAAATTTATGGCCTTATATAATTTTCAGGAAAAGTACATATTTCTGAATGTAACTGAGAATGTTGGCCACCCCCCCCCCCCATCACCCTTATTCCCTCAAAAACAACCTGAAGCTAAGCTTCATTGTTTTACCTTTCAACTTGTCTTCTGCGGTGTTTAATATCAGTTTGTTTATCTCCTCCATGTCCTACTTTAATGAGACATTGTAAGCATTGTGCATCGGACTTTATGTCTTGTCTTCATTATACATAAGAGATTAGACAATAGTCTTATATTTTTAGGGGTTGTTTAAGGTTTCATTTATAACATTTTATTTAAGTTGTTTTTTTTTTTGGGGGGGGGGGGGAGGAAGCTCTGACGCGTGTACGTGAGCACCTACCTTTGGCGCCATGAATTTTTTTTCCCGCCAAAAATTATAAATAACCTAGTCTTCTCAACATAAAAATAATTAATAATTAACAATAATAATAATTATNAAAGGGTAGAAAAAAATTGAATGTACATTCCAATTCAGGCCCCTGAAAAAGGTAAGGACTAACCCACATAACTTTTAGTTTGGTCAACAGCACGAAGGGGCACTGCCTACAAGAAAAACAGCCTTATAGTGTCTACTTGCTCCAGACATTTGATACTGAAGTATCCAATGGTTTTACCTGAAGTGTGTGTACCCGAGATAATAATTTTAAGTATGATGAATAAAAACAAGAATTGTACTTCAGCTTTAAGTACTGTATTTATATATTATCTTCTGGTTGTATGTTTCTTGAAGCTGATAGGTCGCTGTAACAATTCTCTGTCTATTTTTATTCTGACTAAGTTTTCTAAGGCAAACAGTTGAGAGAATTAATTTCTTCTATAGCTATAATTTTAATGAATTCAAATTTAAAAAATGATTTCTACAAGAAATTGTTGATTGTATTCATTGTTTACTGTAATTGAATGAGGGGTTCTGATGAAGACTGTACTTAATAATCGTCAAGACGTTTTTTGTTATTAATGGCTGGACAAAAATTTACAAAATATATTTTTTCAGTGTTAATATTTTATAAAAGCAAATTAAAATAAGTATTTAAGAATGTAACTAAGAACATTGAGCACTTCCTCAACTCTTCCCCCTCTAACTAATTCTACTATTAGAGAGAATTTTAAATTGCTTACAACTAGTTTCCAAAAGGAAATAAAGTAGCATAGTATTTTTTTTTTGTATAGTAAAAAAAAAATGCACAAATTATGAATGGGCAATTAACAACAGGATACCAATGAAAATAATTTAATAATAATAGTATTAAAATTGCTGAGAATTAAAAAAGACCTGATTTTACACACAGGTTATATGATAAAAATTAATCAGTTAGAATGTGTCACTTGAATAAATATGAATCAGAAAGATTTGCATTGTAAACAAATTTATGAACAAAGTTAAAAACAATTACAAGCTAAATTACTTTAAATGAGAATAAAACAATTAAGAACAAAGACAATCAACAGTTTAGAAAAAATTGGTTGAAAAGAAATTTAAACTCTAATTTTTTCCCCCACTCTCTCAAGATTTATAATTTTTTTTTTTTTTTTAATATTTGTATTCGTTTTCATTTTTTTAATAACCACATATTAAAGAAGAACTTTAAAAATTTAAATTAAATTTAAATATAAAAACGAAATTCAGTATTTAAGCTTTTTATTGTAAGCCGCTGAAAAATTTAATTTTTTATTGAAATCAAATAAGAAAGAGAAAGGAGGGTTTTGAGGAAGACTTAAATTTATAATATAGATAACATAGTAGTAGATGTTATTTTTTCGAGTTTCGGTCAGGCTAGATCCAAAAAAATACAATATAAAAACGTGTATTTTTTTTATTATTTGCCAACGTTTCGGCTTACATTATAAGCCATCTTCATGGTCGTGTCACCAGGATCCCATATTCATGTCCGCGAAAAATACTCTCCATTTGGAATTGATAACTTAGTTTTATTTGAATTACGAGAAAAAAATGATAGATCATGAGAGAAGTCCAATTAAATTTTCTAAAGATTATTTACTGAAATTTTTATAAACACCTATGCATAAAACATTTATTAATGTAGACATTTACAAATATAACCAGTATAGAGCCAGAATTAGTTTTTTTCTCTCCGGCTTAAAATATGTAATTAATTATTTATTCTTATTTGTGACTATCTTAATGGACAATGAGTATTCTTCTTCTTTTTTTTTTTTTTAAGAAGGCACAATAATGCTTTCCGGAAAAGAAAAGTTGAAGAGAAGGGGAAAAAAATTTGCCATTATTTATTATGCCAAGTTGAAATTTCATCTCCTCGCAGGTTAGGCACCTAAAAAATTTAAGGATAATCTTAGCGTGAAAAAAAAAAAAAAATGTGAAAATGTATCATTCAGGAACCATGCGTCTGTTTTTGCTATCGACATTTAAATATAAAGAGGGCGGTTTGCATGCAAATGAAATAATAAAAAGAGGGCCTGTTTCAAATGAGGGGATCGCGTACGCAAACTGTGTTTCTTCTCATAACAGTCGCGTTCTGTACTAACGCAGGTAGTGTTGTTTTTATTATGCACATTCCGGCTCTGAGGATTCCCGTGTCCAGCCCTCCAAATGAAAATTAAATGGTTGCCGGCGTAGGGGGAGGAACAGACAGGGCAGGAGATGGTGGTGACACGGCATAATTTTACAGGACGTTTGATACTTGTGCTCTAAGGAAGAGTGGGGAAAGTCCATACCCATTATAGTTACATTCGTGAATTTCTTCTGCTCTCTCTCTCGCTCTCTCAATATATATATATATATAACATCCACGAGCGGGCACACACATTTAAATGAGTAAAAAAAAAAAATTATGTTTCTTATATTTCTGTGAAAAGGCCTTTGTCAAAAGTGTTTGACGAGGCAAATATCAAATTCTAAGTTGATGCCAAGTTGGTTTCCTTGGAATACTTTTAGACATCCAGGGGTAGAATTGTTCTGGCAGAAGTTTATCCCCCTCCACCACCACCACCCCTCACCTCTAGCATAAAGAATTTAAGCAGAGGCCTTTACTTCTTGACGAAAGTTTATCCAGGATTTTTGAGGAGATACACAACTGAATAATACAACATNTATATATTTATATAGTAAATAAGTAAATAAGAACAGGGGAAGAAGAGAGAGAGAGCATAGATAGATAGATAGATGATAGATAGATAGAGAGAGAGAGAGAGAGAGAGAGTGAGAGAGAGAGAGAGAGAAAGAGAGAGAGAGCAGTCAAAATATTTACTCTCTGCAGTATATGATGTATGATGGGTGAAAATCCATGAAAGTTTAAACTCGATTTCCGAAGAAAAATCTCTTAAAAACAAAAAATACCTCAGATAGAAAAGTGAAACTGTTACACCTTCTGAGCGTTTTTATGCATTAAACTATTTATTCAACTCCCTTATATTGAGTTCTATATATACACATACATATACATATACTTGTACATGTTTGTACAAGTATATACGCACATAGGTATACACACATACCAACACAATGAGATTTAGAAATAACAAAGTGTATAATAATAACATTTTCTATCAGTTACTGATATTGATAATTATCAGTGACTGATAGGATAAATTGTTTTATTTCGTAAAATCATTTATTGTGTTGAATGTTTTAAGACTATTTTCTTAGAATAAAATAAAAGGTTCTGTCAACTCTTTGCCCGAGTAAACTCTAAAACTATGTAAATAAATAACTATAAACTCTATCGTCAAATTTGACTAAATATGGAATTATATCAGTAAAAGACTAATCGATAAGTGTTTAGTTAATAAAGAGGTATGTTATTGAAATTAACTCAAGTACGAGTTTGGCTGGATTTCTATAATAATTACTATTATCGCACTAAAGATAATTATTATAGAAATAGGTGTTGCTATTTCACATTCAGTTCAATATTTTCATATCTTAAACGGGGAGCATAGTAAGGACGGGACTAATATCCTTACTTTGTCTGTCACACCCTTTGGGATTCCACGGCACATGGGGTAGGCGTTGAGGGTTTGGCGAGAGTTACCTTCACCCTGAAGGGGTAACCTGTCCTCTTGACTTCCCACTCTCCTAGTTCTGGATTGGTGCCTCCCCCCCTCCCCTCTTACAACTCCTCTAATTACCCGAGTAGTTTGATTAGAGAGTCGTGGAATTTCGGCTGTAATTCGGATACCTCCGGCCTCCTAGCTACCCCTGGAGAAGTCACCTCATGGCTGGAACCGCTCAAATTTGAGTTCCAACTTTGTCTTTCATTTCGTCCAAAAAATACTGAAAACGTATACGGGTAAGTCCAAAATGTTTTCCCTTTTTTAGAGAAAGATAGTTTAAACCACACATTTAGTATGTTACCTAAATTTTAACTGATACTTCCTATTAGTGGTTGGAGGGGGTAAAGGTGGTAAGACCTTTGAAATATTTTAAATGAAGTAAAATTTTTCGCACAGACATGCATACATACACTCATTCCAATGCACAAAACTATGTAATTTATGTATTTAATGTAGTTCTGCATGTCATTTGAATTGCAAAGCCCTATTCCGCTTTGGTCGCATTGGGGAGGCGCCTGGTTTGGCTATAAGTACAGAAGATAAAATAGGTCTCTATGAAGGATCAAATTTTTTTTTTTTTGTGTAAAATACGCTAATATGATACGCTAATAAAGGAGAAATTACCCTGAGATTCAGGGAGATAATAAATGTTACATGGTGCTTAAGTATATTTACCGTTACTTGAAAACACCACACATTTCAGAAAGCTAAAGATATGTAATACCCAACTTTTTGAAGTGATTGTTTCGGTCTCGAGTTCTAGTTACAAGGGGAAGGAGGGCTGATGGTTAAAGTACTTGACGTCTGAGGCAATGCTCTTAAGACAAAGTGGATTTTTTTTTCTGTGCTTCTGTTTTTAATGACCACAAGGATTTATGGTCTGCCCTTTAAGAACACCCAGCCCTAATTGGGAATTATTTTCCCAATGATTTTTTTTCATTTTCATTTTTTGCAGGAAAAATCATGCAGCCAGAATGAGGTACTGACCACATACATCTCTAGTGTGCCTTAGGCCAAGAATAACATGAGAGACAAGACAGGCAGAAGGACAAAATTTACAGAAATGCGGACAACACAGACAGACAGACAAACAGTCTGACAGAGCGATTAAGCTGACAGTCAGACTTATACTATTATTATATATACATATAAAATATACATACCATACAAAAGTTGCATAGAAATAGCCAGTTAATGAGGCATATAAAGGGACAGACAAATAAATAAATTAGTAAGCATATCAATTATTTGTATGTGTGTAATATAATTTCTTAATTTATGAAATTGATATTCATTAATTTGATAAAATATAAAAAAAATAATAAAACACACACACACACACACACACACACACACACACACACACACACACACCCATTTTGTTTAAGAACAACTTGAGAAATAAGTTTCAGAAAGTAGAGAAACGAAAATTAATCAGGGAAAATATGACTGAACACGAAATCGAACTACTGATTGATGAACGCTGCGTTTTAGGTACTCAATCCAACTTTGCTGGTAACTACACCTTTCTTATCATGTGCTAGGTCGCTTTTATTGCAGTAGTAGATCAGTAGAGAGTTCCTTGCCACAACTAGAAGTGCCATTTTAGAGGTTTGTATGCTGCCGTCATTATCAATAGGGTTCGTCTCCTCACCTTTTGAAGTAAACATCTCTGATTTCTCTTTATAATTATGTCCTATATACGTTTCAGGCTACTGGAATGAATACTTCTTTATATAGGGTCGCCGTAATTTTTTAAAATTCAGAATTACTTATATTTCCTAAATAAAATAATTATCGCATACGATCTAAAACGCTGACGACTAGAAATTCCAGAGGACAAGGACGGGGCACATGGACCGGCTAGAAAGGAGTCAATTGCGCCCTGTAGTAGGGAGGCTGGCTCTCGACTCGACAGTAAAACCTCCATGAAGATGGCAGTCAAACGACGGGGAGTCCCCTCACGGAGTACGATCTCCTATCGGACTAGCTCTTAATTCCCTGCTAGCTACAGCCACTGATAGCAGAGGCCTCCTCCCACTCTACGACAAAGAGAGGTTGTTTCCAGGATCCTATCAGAGGAGATAGGGACGTGCAACTTACAACTACACACTTCTTCACCGATTTAACACCAGAGAAGATAAAAATTAAACCATTTATATATTCAATATATATGTAAGTAAGTATGACATTCTTTATGAAACTTATTATTTATATTAAATTCATACAACATTGTTTAATTATGTTTGACTAGTTTGTTAGCGTCGGCTTCGCCCTCTTAATGGAGTTTTTACTGCCAAGTCGAAAGCTCGCCTTCCTACTTCTGGTTTTACTAGGAGTAATCAACTCCAGCTCCCCATGTGCCCTATCCAGTCTGTATTCTACTTTAATTGATGTTTAAAAGCGTTGCCGCTCCGCAGGATTCATTAATCACCAACTTGATTTCGTCTTGATTTATATTTTCCTGACTTTAATTCTCGATCCTCTACTTTCTGAAACTTATTTATTAATTTTTTTTCTTTCACCTTTCTTCTAAAAAAACTTAAAAATAAGTTTCAGAAAGTAAATTATATATATATATATATANAAGAAAATTTTTATGAATCCCCCCCCCATTTCTGAAAATAAAAATGTATGGAATTCATATTTGGAAGATTATGATAATTATATAATTGACTTTTTGCTTTACTCCGGCGATTCCTGGCGGTGAGACTTCCGGTCGAAGACTGTACCATTCTCCAAGATAAGATAAATGTGAGCTGGTGACAAATGAGTGCTCGGCGTAGGACAAGGAGGCCGTGCTTCATACTCGTGGAGGCCTTGAGTTTAGTCCGCTTACACAGAGACATGGCAATCTCTTCTTTTTCCGCCGAGGCCTCCTTTGTTCTCACATGTACATGATCTAACAAGCAGTATGGCAATTCCCATACTCCCAACCAATCTGTCTCGGAGTAGTATAAGTCCCCGTCCATTTTCAAATTAGCTGGCCTGTGTAACCTCACTTTCCCTAGCATTCTGCTCTATTTTGTTTTATCTCCTTCTTACATTTACTTATAAATAAATAACCAACTCTCTACATTTCAAAACCATCAGTTCAATACACACTTGTAACTTGCAATTCTGTTCACAAAATCAATTAGAAACATATTTATTCGCTTCATATTTAATATGTATTGTGCGGATACATTATACCATACCACGCTCCGGCCTTTGAAGTTATATTAGTTTGGGTTTTAAAGTTTATGTTTGTGAAGGGAATTGCTCCGATCTAATATTAATTATTTTCACATAATGGACTCTTGAATGATTTGTTTGGTGAAGTACAGAACTGTACAAACGCCCACTTCTCACGAATATATAAATTTTCCCTCCAACAATCCACTTTCCAACTCAATCAGAATTTACGTAAAGCATGAAATACTGGCTGGATGTGGAGGGGGCTACAAAGACTGGTAGGACTATGCTCGATGTAGAAGGTGACGGGCTATGAAATTAAAGTATTACGAAAATAATAAATAAAATAATTTTTTAATTCTCATTATTAAGAATCAAATGAAAATTAACTTGAAGAAATCAATATCAGATCTCTCTAATTCTCTCTCTCTCTCTTTCTCTTTCTTTCTCTCCTTCCCCACCACACCCCTAAATTACTATTTTGTCTTTGTTCACGTAGACTTCGACGGTCGTCAGATGTATTTACCGTTTCGTCTTACGTGTTGAACCGTGTCAAGTTATTGTTATTTGCCGAGTTTTCGCACATCACGTGATGGCTTCTTCAGGGCTGAAAAGAGAATGAGAGTTGGTGATTTTACAATTTTACAACTCTTATTCTTTTTTCAGCCCTTAAGAAGCCATCACATGATGTGCGAAAACTCGGCAAATAACAATAACTTGACACGGTCCAACACGTAAGACGAAACGGTAAATATCTTGTCTTTTTTCTCAATCTATCTCTAAATTTTATTATTATTTTATCATTATTTACTCTTATTTATGTCAATCTTACGGTGAAATGAAGAAAATCTTATGTTTTCGCCACTCTTGTGAACGAACTTTTGGTTTTTTCCCAGTAAGATGCAATAGATTTTATAAAGACTTTATGTGGCACCCATACGTTTGTCATTTTAATGCCAGATATTAGTTGAAGCCAAACCAGATTATTGGTTAAATAGTATTAATTCAAATAGAATTATCAAGAAGTTTATATTATTTATTAAATTATTATTACGTGTTTTATATTAATTGAATGCATATATGATATACATAATGGGTGCATGTTTTAAAAAGGTTGGTTTTCTTTTTTCAATATATGACGTTGAATTGGTCCGATTACTACAAAGTAAATGCGGAAGTTCGACAGGGTAGCGCACATGGGCCCATCATATATATCTCATACACTGCTGACATTTCTTCCCACCTAAGTATCCTCTCAGCTCTATTAGCAGATGGCAAGGATATATTATCTTCCCATCTCATCCTAAGGCTGCTTTCTAATTCCCAATCCAAAAACTGCTTTCTAATTCCTAATCCTAACACTGTTTCCAAAATCCTAGAAGCTCATCTTAAAAATATCCACAATGGTGCAGGTAAATGGAGAATTAAAATTATTGAGTCAAATTGCTTGGAAGTTAATTGCCAATAACGTAAAATAGAAACATAAAGTCAACAGCATTCCCATACCACTCAATTAAAAGACAAGAAATTGACGAATAGGAACTCAAAACTTGACTAACGCTGTGTAAGAATTACTGCGACCAATCTGAACATACGGAGCAGAGCTTTGGGGTGACATCCAAAAAATCGAATCCTTTCCATCCAAATTCTTCAGAATAATCGCAAATTCTCCCGATTATATATCTAACTCTTGCCTTAACCGTGGCTTCCCTCCAGTCCAAGACCTCAGTCAACTGCCTTATTACCCAAACTCATTTGCACAGGACCTAGCTTCCAACAGTAATCTCTACATGCCTCCAAGCAGATTCAAACGGAGATGGCCTCGTGACCTCCTGGCAATATAGATTTCATTTATTTTATGAGTGGTGTTACAGGACACATTCTCTCCCCATGTAACTTCATTCTTTGTTGAGTTTTCTTAGAATGAATTCAAATTAAAAAATGTTATTTCTAACAGCCTGTAATACATAAATATGTTGATTAAAAAAAATATGACACGCATATCAAAATGCCTCAATATAGAAGATAAATAGGTATCAATATTTATCAAATGTACTTTGAAGTGCTAAATTATTTCTTTATAATTTTCGTCAGATTCGATATTATATTACAGCTGATTATAAAGTACCGGATAGAAGTAATAAGGATTATAAGAATTTATGAAATGGTAGTTGAGACTGCTGTAATCATAGAAAACTACATTCCTATGATGAAGTCTCATAATGTTTACGACGTTAAAATCATAGAGCTGAGCACTAAATAATGCAGTAGAAAAGCTGTCATTTAAGTACAAGACTGAATGGAGGACAAGTTGTCAGCAGTAGTCTCAACACGCAATCCATAAATTATCCTGTCGTGGCTATCAGGGATTCGGCCATTCCACGGGCCGTCCAATTCCAGGGATAGCCATGTCCATGATTACAGGAGCAAGATTCCCGTGCAGATCCGTAAGGAATGTTCTGGAAGATGTGTAGGCACTCCTAAGATTGCCTGATTTGTGATTATAGCTATAGTATAACCCAGGGCTATACGAGAATACCAGCATCAGAAGTTAAAACACCAGAACTGTAGCCACCTAGAGATAGGCTCCTACGTGCGAGACAAAAATACTCCGGAATTTTCTGATTCTTGTATATACATACCCTCATTGTACATGAGCTATTAGTAGTATAATTTTACGAAAGAAAAAAAAAGTAAATTTCTGATTAATCCACTTACTTTCATTGGGAAAACAGGGGTTGTATACACAGAAAATAAAAACTATATTTATGATTCTTGTACCTTTTGAAGTTTACAAATTTCAGCTTAAAACGTCAGTCAAACAGAAGCTGCTTAATCTAAACAGACTTTCCATGTATCATTTAAACAAATTTCCATGTGGACATAAACAAATTGAGGGAAATCCAGGATTAAACAAATGAGGAAATTTAATTTTCACACTAGAGAGAAACAAAAGAGCTGAAAAAGTATGAATAAATGAGTTTGAAACAGACTAACCGAGAAAGAAGAGTAGAGAAAGTGCTCATTAACTTGCTTTTTATGTATTAAACATAAACTTTTGAAAATTACTTTTACACCTTTTATATTCTGTAAGCATTATTTCAATAGTTTACAAAGTAAATCCTAAATACTTGATAAGGTTTCTAAATTTTCAAATTATATTTTTAAACTTAATATATTATATTAATTATTTTCNTAATTATTTTCAATATGTTGTATAGATTTCTATATTTAAAATTATATTTTACTACTATTTTTTAAATCATTTATTTCCCTAATAATAACAAAGATATTAAGATTTCAAATTTTAGTTTCCTCTAAATCCCCCTTCCATCGTTATCGATTTTCATAATTGAAAAGCTCTTCAAACGATTTACAAAAAATTGTTATATACCGAATTTGGTTTCATTAATTTTATAAATTAGTAGCTAAAACGCTAGAACACAAACACACAAATGTAGTATCGTTGAAGTTTTTTAAAATTAAAGTTATGGTAGATGGAAATTCGCTAAATTTAGCATACATAGTTAGAAAAATAATAATAATAATTTCTAATAAAGTATAAATAATTTAGTGTTAATATGAAACTTATATTAAATATATTCTGCCTAATTCCTCATCGGTTCCATGAGGAAAACATCATGTAAAGAGCATTAGTAATCCTTTTTCAATTTGTTACTAACTGAAAAATAATTTGTTTTGGGTTTGGTTTTGCTAGGGGGGGGGGGGAGCCTTCTTGCTTTCTAATTAACACTGTTTTATTGGATTTAAAGGATTTTTTCTGCTCCCCTCCCCTACCACCCCTATCCACGAAGAGATATTAATTTTTCTCTAGAGGGATGAGGAGTGTTATTCAGTTTCACCCCTTTAAAGGATGTCTTCAGGAAAGAGGGCATCGTTTGAAGAACTTATTAAAATCCCATTTCCACCCTATAACAGCTTTATCTTCATTAGCCCCTTGAATGCCTTATTCTTTTAAAGTTTCTTAAGCTTTGTATTCTTTTTTTGAAGGTCTTTTGTCGGATTTAACAAAGTAAGAATTTATACCTTCATATTTTTTTTCACCCCTCTCCTCCCTTCTTCTTCAGTGATATTTATGAACAACATTATTGATCAGTTTTTTAATGGTTGTTACTCTTCGACTAAAAGAGATTTTTTTAATTATTATAATACAATATCGATAAATGAATACAAAAATCTGTCATGTAGGGATTGAGTGAACCAATCCCTATGTTTTATTCAAGATTTTTAAGAATAATAATAAAAGTAATATGAGTAAAAAGCGGCATGATTTTACAAACGAAAAGGAAATTGAGGGTAAAAGTAATGTCAGTAAAGCTAGAATTTGATCGATCGTAAGGGGTGCTGAGTTGAAGTGCTCAGTCGTCTAAGTTACTATTTTAAATATGTTCCTTAATATGCGTTTTCACACAAAATTATTAAAATGTAGATGTTGTGGACTAAAATTACATTTGAAGAATTATAGGATTCATACATTTTTGTTTTATCACTCGAAATTATGAAAATATTTAATAATTAAAATTTTCTGTCTCTAAACCACCCTCACCCCCACCACTTTGACAAATTAAAATTAAAATCATTCCCAAAGAAGCTCAAATATTTGAGAATTTAACTACAAACTGGTGTAGCACATTTTTTCTTCCCGAACAATTTCTATAGTCAGCTACTAATTACCTTTAATTATTTGATTATAACAATTAATGGGAGCCAAAATATATTACATTAAATGTCACAGTTGAAGAAATTGGATACAATGTTTATTATCATGAATGAGAACTTAAGAAAATGTACTTGAGATGCAACGAAATAATAGGCTTTTTTTTTCTTATCACAGTAACCCTGCCATGAGGATGTTTATTCAGTACATACCACATTACATGCTTAATATAATAGGATAATAAATATAGAAATAAAAGGTTAATCGATGACAGTGTTTCATTATCTATTATTCAGAAATAACTTATTTATACTGTTGCATAACTGTGAAGTAACTGTTATTTACCATCCCGGGTAAGGATAGTGATTGTTTTCTGTGTTTTCTGTGAGCATTCGTCATTAGTAACAGTTATTTTGGTCACACTTTTAGAAAGTAGATGTTTTCAAAGTCGAGTGCCATTGAGTATCACGAACAAAGAGAAGTGTTGAGCGGGGAAATTCATGCACGCCCCAAAATTACATTTGATGATCGTTACTTTTCACAAGACTGATGAAATACGCGAACATGGGAATATGGAACAACTCTACTCAAAGAATAAATGAAAGAATTACATTTAGGGATACAAATTTATTCTGAAGTTATTATTGTTATGGGCTACGGATCAATAGTAACTAAGCAGAGAGAAAAATTAAAAAAGTTAATTAATTATAATAAATAATAATAACACTACTAATAACAGATAAGAATCAAACCTACCGCCCTTACTAACTAATTAATAAATAAATTGAAAACATACATAACTTAACTAATTAAGCTAATTAACACATATGTAGAAATTAATTAAATGTGTTTATTTACAAAGAGGCCTCAACAAGAACTTGCTAAATTGTCTGCACTTGCTAATTACTCTCAATCAACACTTGACTGTGACTGGCTCAGGAATATAAGACACGCGATCTGATACGGAATCTGACGCTAATACAAGGGCTGCTCGCTGGTGAGTCACTTAAACTCCTTGATAATTGAAATATAACTAATACTAAGTAACCGTTATTTTTGTTTGTCTTCAATTAATGTCTAGCGTTAAAAAATGTAATACCTACATCATGAGTACCACCCAAAAGTCTTTAGGACTTAACCTAATCAGTTAGCATCTTACACGACACAAATCAGAAACAGCTCACTCTAGAGCTGTGCAAAACAGGCAGATGCCATTAATTTTATTAAGATAGAAATAATTGTAAACTGATTAATTGATCCTATAAGTTGGTCTTGTTTTATGTATATATATATATAAATATATACTAAAAAAATTATGATATGTAATTTTTGTTTAAGCACAAATAAAAACGAAGACTTATTCAATTTGTTCTTGAACTATTTCAGGCGAAGATGGACTCGTTAGATAGTTAACATACTTGAATATTGTTTTGAATATTCAAACATTCTAAAATGTGTGTAGAACACAATGTGTACAATGTGTTTCCATAACATTTTGTAGAATGTAAATTTTATGAAATAACATTTTACACCTACAATATATTACAATTTTTTAGTAATAAAAACGATGATGCTGACAATTTTTTGCTTTTTACATCTAAACCTCCTCTCTCCCCATAATCTTTGAGCGGTTTGAGCCATTAAAAACTCACCCAATGGTTTGCAAAAGGAAGCATAAATGCAAAATTAAAATTTTATTGAAGTAAAATTTGTTTACGCTAGAGGACCTATAGACAAATAAATATATTTATTTAAAATTTTGAATAAAAAATTTTTATTAGGTTTTCCCATGTAGAATCAGTGGAAAATCGGAAACAATTTTTTTTTTATAGAAGTCGCGTTTTGATTTCAAAGTAAAAAAAAAATTGAAAATACAAACACTGGAGGAAATAGTCAGGGTTTCGGCCAGGATCAGAAAAATAAAATACTTCAAAATTGTTGGGTAATTATTTTATTATTGCTGACGCTTCGACTTAACATGTAAGTCATCAACAGGGCGATGGTGATTTCCGGAAAGATCTCCGAGAAAGGTTTATTTACGGTCACATCTCAGAGTGCTGAACTAAACTGTCTAGTTCTGCACTCTGAGATGTGACCTAAAACCTCCCTCGGAAAACATCATCAGGTCGATAATGATGCATATAATGATATATGATGACTCACAAGTTAATTCGAAACGTTGGCCGCAATAAAATAATTGCCCTATAATTCTTAAGTATTTTATTTTTCTGATCCTGTCCGAAACCATGACTAATTTCTCCAGCATAAAACTCGACGGCCAATAATCCTCCAACCTTCTTCTTCAAGGTTCTTTATATATTCAAGTAGGTAACTAAACTAAGTGGTAATTTAGTACATATATTATGCAAAATGTTTAATCCTTTCAAAACCTAATCCGTAGAGACATCGAAAGCGAAGAAATTTATAATTTATTCCTTAACTATTTCGGTTAATATTCCGTTGGGAATTCGTTTAGTATTAGATGCTCCCTTGTTTGGTGCCTGGTGTTGGTAAACTGTTGATTGGGCGATAAATACATTTGCCATTAAGATCTTGTCCATTGAAAAATCTAAACCATAATTAGCTTACAATTTGGATAGAAAAAATTGACAAAAAAAAATTGGTGAACTTTTCAAATTTTCATTATTTGCTTTAGACTAATACCAAGCCTAGCAAACCCCCAAGTAATCCTTCTTCCTATCGCCCAATAAGCTTGCTTCCTCTTTTTTCAAAGGTCTTTGAGAAGATTCTTCTTAAAAGACTAAAACTAATTCTAGGTAATTTAGTAAATATATTATGCAAAATGTTTAATCCTTTCAAAACCTAATCCGTAGAGGCTTCGAAAGCAAAGACATTTATAATTTATCCACTTAACTATTTCGGTTAATATTCCGTTGAGAATTCGTTGAGTTTTAGATGCGCCCTTGTTTGGTGCCTGGTAATGATGGTGTTGGTAAACTGTTGATTGGGCGATAAATAAATTTGCCATTAAGATCTTGTCTATTGAAAAATCTAAACCATAATTAGCTTGCAATTTGGAGAGAAAAAATTGAAAAAAAAAAGAAATTGGTGAACTTTTCAAATTTGCATTATTTGCTTTAGACTAATGCCTAAAGCCTGCTTCCTCTTTTTTCAAAGGTCTTTGAGAAGATTCTTCTTAAAAGACTAATACCAATTCTAGGTAAATTATTAAATATATTATGCAAAATGTTTAATCCTTTCAAAACCTAATCCGTAGAGGCTTCGAAAGCAAAGGAATTTATAATTTATTCCTTAACTATTTCGGTTAATGTTCCGTTGGGAATTCGTTGAGTTTTAGATGATCCCTTGTTTGGTGCCTGGTGTTGATATTGGTGTACTTGCCAAAGCTCAGAAGATGTAGGACTCCAATGTTCGCTCTTAGTTTCCTTGACGACGCCCCAGCCAGCGAGCTCTCGAAGCCTAGATTGTAGCAGGCCGTGGTATTGGCTCTGTTCGACAGATCGCGGAGGCTGAGCACCATAATTAGAGGAAGGCTTTGACTGACATATCAGCTGTTCACACCTCACTGTCTCTCCCCTCTACGAATCCCCCACATTGTCAGGTTATCGGGGGCCCGATACGGTGGAACGCTACATGCCTCTCACTCCTGATTAGGTATTGCACTCAGAGGCTGAGCTCCCCTTTCCCTATTAACTCAAATTTTATCTCCCCAAAAGGTTCAAACAATGAACTTCGTGATTTGGTATAGTATGGAATATTTGAAATTTAAATTTAAATTTATAAGTTAAATATTCGAATTAGCCAGGAACAGAAACTTCATCACGTAGTAGAATATAATTTTTATTGGTTAAATATATTTTTGTTACAAATTTTTTATATTAAAAAAAGATAATAAAATCTAGAGAAGCTAAGCTCTACCTAATGTCACACATTTGCAATGTTGGTAATCAGGCTATTCACGTTAGTAGCTACTACTTTTGAACAACTTGTAACAATCTTCACCTATATTTACCGTTTCTTCTTCCGGGTTGGACCGTGTCAAGTTGTTGATAGTTGCCGAGCTTTCGCACATCATGTGATGGCTTCTTCAGGGATGAATACAGTGATTCATTCTCTATTCAGCCCTGAAGAAGCCATCACATGATGTGCGAAAGCTCGGCAACTATCAACAACTTAACACGGTCCAACCCGGAAGAAGAAACGGTAAATACATCTGACGACCGTCGAAGCCTACTTGAACAAATCTTCACCTATACTTATATATACATATTTATTTATTTCTTTAAACATAATAACAACCAACTAAAAGAAATCAAGAGTCATGTTACATACGTGAACGTTTAAGAAACATTAAATCCATAGAATTCATAAAATAATTGAGCAATTTCTGAGTCACTGTAGGACTTGATATAACTTTTTTTGGTAATATGGGTGGGGTTGATCTTTGCTGATGGATTAAGTTTGTTTAAGCCGGTCTGTAACATCCTTACCAAACTGGTAATTATTCCCATGTACCAGTTTGGCCGAGGAGATTTAAAAAAAAAAAAAAAAGTCTGTGGCTCCAAAATCAGGCGATCTAGGTTAGACTACCACTCAATTTTTATCGAGAAGATATATATTGCCAAGTACCATGAGTATTTAGGATAGGAGAGTATCTCCCTGTTCATGTCCGAAAACGATTTGCGTTTTCTTCTTAACATTAAACTGTTGATTGGGGCGATAAATAAATTTTCCATTAAAATTTTGTCTATTGAAAAATCTAAACCATAATTAGCTTGCAATTTGTAGAGAAAAAATTGGTGAACTTTTCAAATTTGCATTATTTGCTTTAGACTAATGCCAAAGTCGCGTGCCAAATTATTTCCAGAGTGATTAGGAAAACATAATTTTTTTTAATGTTTTCCTAATGAATCAACAGTTCACACAAGAGCTTATTGGGTATCGCGCCGAAGATACAGAAAGCACGATTTGCGAAGAGGATTGACTAGAATTTGGAGGGATTCAGACTGGGAATTGACTGTCTAGATGTATACGACTGCTATCTGTCTTGATTGCATTCATTAGCCTATCTGCGGCAATCCTTGTGCCTCCCTGCCGTAAAACTTTCCTCATTTCCTCGTACTTACCGCAGTCCTGAGAGAGTTTTAATCGCGTCAGGAAGGCCACCATTAGATTTGCAGAATCGTTTGGCTGTTGCTCTTTACTCGCTGATGGAAGAAACCTTAAATGGGCCAAAGATAATTCCTTATTCGGAACCATTCCGCTGTAGTGATTCTAAATAACTCCAAAGTATGAATCAAGTCTACTAATGAGGTGGTTACTGCTCAACTTTAGTAATAATGTAGTTTTTTTTAGAACAAATGTTATTCCAAGGATCAAACTAAGCAAATCTAAGGAGGGTATATGAAATATAACAGGAGACTGAAGTTCTGTGTGATTTTATCAGTATGTGTGTGAGTGAAAGAGAGAGAAAGAAAGAGAGCGAGAGAAAGAAAGAAAGAGAGAGAGAGCGAGAGAGAGAGAGAGAGAGAGAGCAAGAGAAAGAAAGAAAGAGAGAGAGAGAGAGTGAGAGAGAGAGAGAGTGAGAGAGAGAGAGTGTGCGTGTGTGTGTGTTTTACAAAGCTCCTGTGCTTAAACTGTGACAATGCATACAAAAAATAAAAAATAAAAATGCTAAATATTTGCATCAATGGCAGTAATGATAATATATAAAATCATAAATGAAAAATACACGTGTAGAAAATTTATGCAGGCTTAAAGTAAAATTTTTATGTTTATCATCGAACACCCACCGAATAAACCAAGCAAATTAAAAAAAAAAAAAAAAAGAATGTGTGCGTTTTATAAGAATCACCACAAATAATCATATAAAAAAAATGAACAAATGTTAATAAAAAAAATACAAAAGAATCATTTTACTGATGACTTCTGGATCTTGGAGAAGGTTTTTGAGCCAGAGAAAATTACATGAATTAACCTACGTATCTTGGAATTTATCATGTCTGTTTTCAAGTTGTGCCATAAAGATGGAAGTAGAAGCATTATTTTATATATATATATATATATATATATATATATATATATATATAT
>KZ807469.1:77037-87394 GCA_000696205.2 Oncopeltus fasciatus | reverse complement strand
AGAGTCACATAAATATTCTAATCCATGTCATATCTTCTAATTACTTGATATAAATGGCTAATATTTGTTTTATAAACAGTAAATTTAAATAAAATAATTACAGTCTACGCTACTCCTGTGTGAAGGAGTTATACCTAGGCCATGATTGTTTAACTATAAAATCCTCCTACAATGATAAAATCGAAATTATTATTGCAATTATATATATTCTTTTTTTTTTAATTCAGAAGACTATTTTTATTTAATTAAGATTATTCTTAGCAGTTTATATTTCTTTATGTCGTAATATACTCATCCTCCCTTTTTACTATTTATTTAACCTCCCATTTGACCCCTTAGGGTCAATAAATTAGGGCCTATCTACAACGAGCCACCCTATTCTAAATACCCATGACTTTGGGAATGTTTTTATTTTTCGGTTAAACATTCTCGAAATTGAACCAACCTAATCTATTCATACTACTTACAACTGGAACCAAGAATAAAGATAGTGCAAATGGACAAATTTGTGACACTTAACTTTCGTTCCATATCAGAGAGAATGGAATAAGGAATGTCCTTAGCAGACATAATGGAGGAAAAAAATTGAATGAATAAAAAAAAAAAATGTTGTAGTGTGTGTGTGTTTGAAGTAGAAAAGTGGGAGATCGAGTAGATACTCGAAGTGGTCTGAAGTGCATAAGTGCAAGCAGAGTGCAAATGCTCTATCTCCTGGACCTGCATTTGTGAGGGATTCGTGCTTTTTACCTCGTCCCCATTGTTTATATCGTAATTACGCAAAGAATTGAAACAATTTGTCATCGGTAACAATGTCTAAGTCCCACGGATATTCGTCCTTGTATGCTGACCTCGTTGTATTGTCACTTTCCAGAAAAAAAATTCATTTCTTGGTGAGTTCATTTTAAAAAAAATATAAATCTAGTTTAACTTTGGTTTGAATAATGGTTAACCAAAGTTATAATTCAAAATAGACGAAGGTGATACAATTTTTTTAAGTGTGTGCAAATACTTGTAAATACAGGATATTTATTCACTTAAGTATTTACTGTGTTAATACAAAAATAAAGTATAGATATTCAACAAAATCTTATGAACAGGTGGAGGAAATTGTCAGTTACATCAAGTCATATTTAGTTGAGAGTAGTGAAATTATACAAATATTCCTTTATTGATGAAATAATATTTTAGAGCTATTGATTTTAGAGCAATAAGTTGTTTTTTCTTAATTAATTTCGTATATAATTTTTAAATTTTTCAAAAGCAGAAGTATTTGGTATAATACTTATTATAATAGGAAATCAAAATTCTTAAAGGATTCAGGAACAAAGAGAAAATGATGGATGTAGCACTGCATATAGAGTATGCGTTGAATAGAGCCTGAAGACCCATGAAGAAAAAAAAATGGGATCGATGAGTAATTTATATAAAAAATTAATAGTTATTGATTCACTCACAGAATCAGAGAGAAGGTAAGAAGACCAAAGGTAATTATTTGATCACCTTGGAATGTCTTGTAGATGTCTATTTAGCCTTCTGATATACATTAATAAACACATTCCCTATTTCATAAAATGTACAATTATTATAAATAATTAAAACAATGTACTGTATTTACCGTTTCTGTCAAGTTGGAAAGTGTCAAGTTGTTGATATTTGTCGAGCTTTCGCACATCATGTGATGGCTTCTTCAAGGCTGAAAAGAGAAAGCTCGGCAAATATCAACAACTTGACACGGTCCAACCCGGAAGAAGAAACGGTAAATACATCTGACGACCGTCGAAGCCTACGTGGACAAATGTACTGTATANATATATATACTTTATAAACACATTATCTACTGAATAAAGACAAGAAAATGAAGGGATACGAGGGGGAAGGACTATGGGGTTTTAACCTATTTTGTTTATCTCTTGTAGACAACTATATAGAAATGCAACATCTAGCTGTCATCCTTTACTTTACTGATGATATTTGTAAAGTACTGTGAGGACAATTATATTAACGATCTTCAAAAAAAAAATAGTTTTTACCCTAAATAGTTTTTATTGTTTTATCTTTTGTTTATTTACCTAGATAGTTATTATTGTTTTATTTTTTGTTTATTTCCCTACATGTTTTTTATTGTTTTATATTTTTTTCATTTACCTAGATAGGTTTTATTGTTTTATCTCTTGTATATTTCCCTAGAAAGTTTTTATTACTTTATCTTTTGTTTATTTCCCCAGGGAGTTTTGATTAATTTATCTTCCTAGGAAATAAAAGAATCCTCTGTTAGACCACAATATTTGGACAGTTCTTATACTCTAGGAAACAGCAAATTAAAGAACTGGCTATCTCATTTTCGGTATATTTGGTCTTTATTTTTTTTTCCCCAACGAAAACAGTTTTAATGATGCATTTTAAATTATATTAATTAAATCGTTTAATAAATACTTATCAAATATTTATATAACACATTCTTTTCGTTGGCGGTGAAAATGTTTTGAATATAATTTAAAACATATAAATTTCCCTTCTAGCGCCGAAAAAAAACAAAACTCTTTTTCGCAAGAGGAAGATAATTCAAATGAAAACAGCAAGTCAAGTATAAGTAAGGACCCGTCGTCGTACCTCATCGAAAATGATAAATGCCACAAAATCTACCCCAACTTCTCTACCCCCTGAGAACCAACGCCATTCAACCGCGATATTTCCATTCCTCGATATTCCACTTTCTATCTTAAAATATATCCATTCACAAATTATCGCAACCCTCCCTGACCCTTTCCCGCCAATAATACTCTCTTTTTGTGTTATCGTATCTTACTGATAAGAGTCCCCTCTCTCAGAGCGCACCCTTCTACTAAAGGGCTGTTTCTTTGGGAACAGATTGTTTTCATTTCCTACCCTTTCGCTCCTGCTTCTATTAGCTTTTTACTGAGGTGTTTTGACAGCCGAGGGAAGTTATCTTGCCGATTTGTGGGGGTGAGAGGAATGTTTAGAATCAAACAGGAATGAAAGAATGCAAAAAGTATAATGACAATTGCGGTAACAAATGAATAATTTTTGGCTACAAATTATGTTAGCCTGTTTCTGATGTAAAATAAAAAATAATTATGCAAATTTTATTATATTTCTTAATATTCATCTTATCATGAAAAGTTTATTATACCTCAGAATTAGGTATATTGTCATTTAAAATTGAAAATAAATATTAATCTGGGGTGTAACGAAATTTATTTCCTTGTCTACTTTTTTAATTTCACTTATAAGGAAATTTTTAGACTTATAAGTACATATGAATTATATTTCAGATAAAAATCTAGAGTCACATTAAATTAAAAATTTAACTTTTAGGTATTCACTCGAAATTTATATTATTTCAGGATTCTATTTTTGAAGAGGAAGAAATGTAAAATGGCAGGTAAGAAGCTAGACATACATGTAAAGTCACTCAAGCATTTGGTCGAATATGACAACAAATATGACAAAATAGTCGAAGATAAACATATAGCCTTATTTTAAAGTATCATTTAGTCTTGTATTTTCAAATTTTTCTTTCAGGTTTGCAATGGATCAGATTACCATGATCACATCACGGTGAAAAGGGGCGTTCCACAGGGCAGTATGCTCAGTCTCATACAATTCATCCTTTACAATGTAGATGTCTCTACCAATACAAATCCTCTTCTGGCCCTATATCCAGAAGTCAGAACGATCTTCTCTTCTTATTCTGGTCCCAAAATAGCTTTCTATACATAGTATCAAAATCAATAAATTAAAAAGCGTTTAAGTTAGTCTCCAACAAAGAAAAGAATATCTAAACAATTCAATGTAAAGTAATATCCCCTTACCTTGAGTAACTACCTGGCCTTGATTCAACATTTAATGAGAAATCACGCAACTGGATAGCGGTATTCTGACCTTACACCTTCTCTGGTGTTAAGAATGAACACATCCTTAATATATGAATGGTTGTTTAAAGTCAAGGAAGAATGAACTTCTTTGACTTTAAACAACAAATTTTCTTTTTCTTTCTTTTTTTTTTAACACGTTAACCTCCTTTTAAAGCCATTAGGATCCTAGAGGGATGAGCTGTCTACAGGTTGCCATCCCATTCAAAACAACCATGGCTCAGGACAAGCTTTTATTTATTATGGCGGTTGCTGCGCCAGGATTGTGAGAACCGTACGGATCCCACGAACTAACCTGGTACAACGGGGAGTGACTTTAATCAGTCTTTGTGATGAAATTGTAGTTTGTAATTGATCTTCTAAGGAACAGATCTTCAAGAAGTCTTACACAAAACTGTGTCTTACAGCCTCCTTTGCTGTTGACAGCTATTGTACTGCGTGTGGTCCTTCCTGAAGTAATATTCTGCCTTAAGCCTAGTAATTCCAGTTCCACAGCCCTGTCTTATTTTTTCAGCTTTATCTTACTATACCTCCTGTTTTTGATACTTAACAAGGCTGGTAGACAACTTAAGAACCATTTATGTATTTTTTATAAGGACTTCACTGAACTTTCTTTGGAGAGTTGTTATTTGACGTCTTTCCTATGTGTGTGAGTGTTTGAATATGATTTATGCGAAGTGGACAAGGGAAGTTTCGTCTTCCTGAGGGGCAGACCTACGTTCTTACGCGAGTTACTTCAAGTGGGAAATGCCATACGCCGGCGGAGGAGGAAATGCTGAGCCGCGAGTGCTAAGTGAGGGGCCACTCGAGGCGAGGAGCGTGCTGGGCTTAATGCTTACGCAGACAGCCTCCTCCGGTCTGAGGGCATGGCCACTCGAAGAAGTGGAGGACCCTCACAGAGAGCCCTGCGACCACTGAGTCAACACTGTCAGCGCTTTTCACTGCCTTCTCAATACAGATCTCTCATCTGTGCGCGATCACGATAAGCCCTGGTCTTGTCCGCTGCCATCTCGATCTTCCTCATTAAAATACGCTTCCTTTAGACTTCTCGAGGGTCTATTACGCACCTAAGTACACTATGGCTATGACTATGGTGTGAAACACATTTACATGAGTTAGGAATTTCAGGGGATTCACGAGGTTTAATTAATACTGTAGATCAAACTCTAAGGGTCAATTCGCTACAAAACAACAAAATCAGAAAAAACACAGTTGTCCGATTTCAAAGAAATCCTAGTTTAGTATGTAACTGTAGAAAATGTTCTTATGACAAATCTCTTAAAATCTTTATCATATCCATGTTCTAAATAGTCCCCAAAAATATGATATTTATTTAAATTTTTATGAAAATTACTGTGCATTTTTAACATACTTTATCAAAAATGTTATCCAAGGCATATTCCTAAGCACGGGAAAGAATAGAAGGGAAGGAGAGTAAAAGGACCGGTCATTATTAATTACTAGGTACAAACTTATTAGTCTTGGTAAGTTTACTGACATTTCAAAATAATAACAATAAAAATTTGCAATTACTTATATGTGACAAACAGTAAAAGTTGCATAATAGTTCAAAAAGAGAGGTTTTAGACCGTAGACATTATGAGTAGAGAATTCGTTCGGGGTTCGGTCAAGGTTGATCCAAAACATGCCATTAATAGAAATAATAGAAAAAATACATTTTTTAAATTATATTTATGTGGATCAATCATGACCGGACACCAACGAATTCTCTACTAGCTACATAATAGTTTATTTGTTATATAATTGGTATACATTCAAAATTCTAAATTGTTTGTGTGCATTTTTACACCTATTGAAGAGAAAATTTATTTCTAAACTATTGTCCTAGACTAAATAATAATTTACCATTTCATCTTCCGGGTTGGACCGAGTCAAATTGTTCTTTTTTGCCGAGCTTTCGCACATCATGTGATGGCTTCTTCAGGGCTGAAAAGAGAATGAGAGTTGTAAAGAGAGATTTTTAAAATTCAGATGGTATATATTTACATATATATACACACGTCTCAAAGAACACATCGCAGACATCAAACACGGACGCACAGAAAGGTCAGCTCTAGCAGAACACTTCGCCAACACCTGCCACCACATCAAATTCGAAGACGCCTCAATACTGGCCCGGGAAAGCAACTACTATCGACGAACCATCAGAGAAGCCATCGAAATAACCAAGAATCCGAAAAATATCAACAGAGAAGACGGATACAGATTGAGCAAAAACTGGAAACCAGCGCTAATTGACAAGAGGATCCAACCAATCAGTGACCAGCTACCTGACTACTCCAGAGACCAGCCACCAGAACACAGTTTCAACCAATGGGAAGGCAGACTTCGCCCAAGGACAAGACCGCGCCGGGATTATACACCACCTGGTGTATAAAACATGGTAAATATATACCATCTGAATTTTAAAAATCTCTCTTTACAACTCTCATTCTCTTTTCAGCCCTGAAGAAGCCATCACATGATGTGCGAAAGCTCGGCAAAAAAGAACAATTTGACTCGGTCCAACCCGGAAGATGAAATGGTAAATACATCTGACGACCGACGAAGCCTACGTGAACATAAATAATAATTGTACGAAATTATTTGATCAAAGTATATATATATATATATAGGGCGTAATAATCCCGATGTTGATCGCCCTATAAAGTGATCCTAATCCTAATCCTATATATATTATGTGTAGAAAATGAAATACCTGTGGCTGCGATATGTAGCAATGAAGAACATTTGGGTTAGAGAGAACACTACACACAAAAATAAAGTATCACAAGTAGTAACATTTTGGGGATCTCTCGCCCTTCGTCGGTGAGATGTAAAGAGATACTAGCTCTTGCTGTATATATATATACATAATTACATGTGTGTGTGTGTATGTATGTATGTATGAGAGACTTGATGTATACCAGTATGATAGATTGTGGGATTGAGGGTAAGTAAAAATTCATCGAAATAATATTGAACACTTATGCGTATTGATTCTGCGATAAGAACTTACTTGGCATTGCAGAAATGGCCGCTGAATGCACACCACAAACATGAAGGTGAAAATACACTGTTAGTAATATCCCAGCAATTATTTCGAACGAAAACAAGCAAAATGATATCTGTTTCAAATTGAGTTGATGCTGAATGTTTAATTAATAGGAATCTCCTTCTAGATTGTCTTCCCTAATTTATTCCGTTTTATATTTCCTCAGCAAAATTACTATTCCTCTTGTAAATCTTGGCATCCATAAACATCAAGTGAATTAATGAACGATATTTGATCTTCATATTCGACATTCGCTTATTATTGACGCTTATACACATTTTTAATATTTCAATTTATTGAGCTCAATAAGATCATATCTGTAACCTTTCTTATAAGTATGCAAAAAAGGCACTGTGAGAAGATTGATATTATTTGGCTGCTCATTCATAAATGAAAGATCAGTTTTAGTATTTTTTCTCTACGTTTATAATTGCAATGTTTTTTTTTTCTACGCTTGTAAAGACACAGTGAACTGGATTATCCAGCCTTAGTATAGAATAAAAATTTATATTCTACATATAAAATTAGGTTTTTGAGAATGGTGTGCTGTCCATACATCTTCACTAGTGTGCTTTTCCGTAGCGCTTGTTTCCTCACTGGTGCTCTTTGGTAGCCCACTGATATCGTTGGGAAAATGAAAGGATAATGCCAGCCATGTACTCGGGCTGCGATTAATTTCCACCCAGTCTTGCTGACCACAGCCCTTTAACTCCGTGATCGTATGTAGAGCGGAAGTATGTCAGGGAAAGGCTTAGATGGAAAATGCAACGCAGAATGGTTGCTGACTAAAGCGTATAATTATGATTGCGAGGTGCCTAAGCTAAGCAGATTTCCAATATTCCATCAAATATGGTTAAAAAATAAGAGTAAAAGAAAAAAAAATTAATAGCTATAGATAACAATGAGTGTTTAATGGTATTTTATGTACANAATAATTTGTGTTGAGACAAGAAATGTTATTGTAAATGGGAAAATAATATTAGCGTTATAAATTTCAGCTCAGACAACTAGCGCTCTTATTGAAACTTCATAGAGCTACAGCTACAAAATAATTTGGCCTGATGATATTTTAGCCCTAGTTTAAAAAAAAAAAAACATGTATGGAAACTACATGGAAAAATATTCTTCAAAAATGTTTAGGGAGCACATTTTTATGTCATGATAAATGCATCAGCTGAACCATTCAGTAAGCCTGATTCCAGAAGAAAATGGAAATCAGGCTTATTGAATGTTTCTCTCAAATAAAGAGTTTCTCATGCTAAACATGGTTAATAGGCCGTATTTTTAGGTTCTCGAACCTGTTTGAAAATATGTTAGAATATTGAAAAAGTCTCGTATACTGTATACTTTTATGCAAATTTGGACGAGGAGAGTGGTCTACTAAAGATGGGTTCAAAAAGCTTATACTGATACTTTTATCACAACGACAATAGTTAAATTTGTAGTTCATATTAAGTATTACGATAACGGTATTAACGGATAAATTATATTACGATGTTTACGGAGTATTTGTTTTTTTTAATTTAAAGAAGAAAGATATGTAATTCAGAAGGGATTAAGTCGATTTTATATTTGTAATAATTTATGCTATGTAAATATTATTTTATATAATATATATAAAATTGTGACACTCATGGTCCTTAATTTTGAAATTTGCAAGTAATATTTCTAATTTTTATTTTTAACAAATGTACAAAATGCTAAGTGCTGATACTTTGCGTATATCATTTATAAACTAGAATATTTAATAATTCTTATATATGATACATGTTCAATGTTTACTTTCTCAAAGAAATAAACATTGATATCCTTTCGCTTTTTCTTCGTTCGCTATAAGGAAAAATGAATCTCCGTTCCTTTGAATTGAATACATATTTTTAATATGAATATATTATAGTTATGAATATTTGTGAATATTGCGGACTTGACCATGACCAAAAAGTATTTGCATGAGATGTTATAAATAATACAGTTTATGGGCGCACTTTAGAAAAATATAATTGATTAAAAGTTTTAAGTTATTAGTTAGTTAGTTTATTAATTTTTTTTTAAAATAATTAATGTTTTTTTTCAAAAGCGAGTTTTTCTCTACTGAGTGATTGAAAAATCACATATACAGCTTGTAAACGTTTCTCATTGTATATAAAATATTCATTATTTTTTGAGATATTGATTTTTTTTTGTATTCCTAAGTTTATTTATTTATGAACTACACTTAACTTAGTTAAGAACTGTTAGGCCAAATGTTGTGGGTGAATATTTTTCTTTTTTCAATAAATTTTAATTAGAAAATGACATCTGTACGATAATAACATAAGTTAATAAAATACGTAATTAACGTATTAATGAAAAGTAAATAGAATATGCACTGGGGAGCTCAGATAAAGAAAAGCGGAAGTACAGAAATGATACAGATAGAAATACAATAATACACAATAAATTTATCTCGTCTCTCAGATCTGGATCCCAGCTAGAATAATTAGGAGTGAGAAGGGTAAAGGATAAAGAAGGAATCAATAAAGGATACCTCACTTCTATCAGGACCAGAATGAAAAGCTTTAATATATGAAGCCAAAACTACCAGATAACGCTAAGGCTTCAAACATGACGCCTATATTTGCATCTCCCACGAGGCCAAGATGAAAATAAAAAGAAATTCGCGAATGGTGAGATGCACACCATACGATAGCATAGCTATGAAATCTGTCAGTACTGCCAACATCGCTAGCATACCAAAACGTAAGAAGCGCATAATTCCTACAATGCCTTTCACATATTAATTATATAAATCTATAGAAAATAAATGTAAATTCTTAACCATAATAAAATATTATACGTTTCTTATATCTATTAAATAAAAATACTATTTTTTATACTTAGATGATTTTAGTTAGGGTTCGGTCAAGGTAGATCCAAAAAACACAAATTTAAAAAATGGATTTATTTTTACCGAACCCAAACTAAAATCATCTAAGAATAATATCTACGGTCAAAAACTCTCCTTTTGAACTATTTTTTATAGTCGTTTTTTCTCATTTAATATTCTTTTTTTTCCTACTTTTTCTTACTCTTTCCTTGTTTAAAATCGTATGATATTGCGCTTTTACTAAAGGGAACCCATTGGAAGTGGGGGCTATAGAGAGCTTAGAATGGAGATTAGGAGCTTGGGAAGCTGCTAAACAAACCAGGATTACCGAATTACTTATGATGAATTCTGCGAACTAAGGACTTTAAATATTTAAGTCAATCTCCAACAAACTTATTAAAATTTCTTCCCTCGCCCCTAAGTCCTAGGGGGTTTACAGTAAGTTCCGCGAGCCGAAGGTTTAATAGAAATATATATTTAAAAACTTCAAATATAAATTACTCTAAAAAGCATTCTTTTTTCAGTCAAGATATAAAATTAGGT
>KZ807469.1:60953-75049 GCA_000696205.2 Oncopeltus fasciatus | reverse complement strand
ATGATATATAAGGCATGGGGGGGGGTAGCATCCGGACTCTGCTCTGCCGGATTTATGGTAGTAATTAATTTAATAATTAAATTAGCTATGGCGGAGTTGGGGGGTAGTTATGGAAGTGTGGTATGTATTTTTATGACAAATAGCGCTTGCAAAGCTCGCTCCACGCCCCTCGGAGGAATACATCGCTTTTATCTACGTTGTAAATAATGTAAGTTTTCCAGGCATTTCTTGAGAGAGGGAAGTGGTTAACTGCTTCATACCATTTATGGGCTTAAGCCATGTTACATCAATAAAATTTTAATATTTTTCAATTATTAAGTAACTGAACGTTATTTAAGCTAAGAAATTAATTAAGCTGGAAGATAATTTTATAATAATACTAACTGTCATAGAAAACAGGCAGTGAAAATAGAGAAAATACAATTGAATCAAAATTTTGGTCTCTTATAATTGTTTATCATTCTAAAGTATATATTTAAAATTACAACTCTTTAACATAATTAGATAGACTTCGTTAAAAAGAGTTGAGCAGGCTAGGGTAGATTAGATATACTAAATAATATTGCAAAAATTTTAATTAGAAAAAGTAGTTTTTAATTTTATATTTTGCCATTTGGTTTTGTTAAAAATAATAAATTTTAGCCCAAATAGAGAGTTTTTTGTTTTGTTTTTTACCGTAGATATTATTATCAGACGTATTTTTGTTGGGGTTCGGTGAAGGTAGATCCAAAAAGAACAATTTTTAAAAAAATTAGTATTGTAGGGATCCAGTGTGTCCGATTGTCATGAAACTAGAGGCAAACTGATTCATTCAAATCAACTGAGCAGCAAGCCATCAGAAATAGCAATAACCCAGATAATACTGTTAGATGTTTTTTGTTGGGGTTCGGTCAAGGTAGATTTTTAAAAAATACAATTTTAAGAAAAATGAGTATTTTTTTAATTATCTGACAACGCTTCAGCTTACATGAAGGCGAAAGGGGACGTCTTGCTACCTGGATCCCGTTTCCATGACTTTTTTGGATCTGCCTCGACCGAATCCCAAAAAAAAATCTCATAATAGCAAAATGTATTTTGCATTTAAAGGTAGTTTGAATACTTACACAATCGACTGAAAAACAACAAATAGTCATATGGACACTTGTCATAAAACGAACCTTTCAGGCGAATAATCGAATATTAGAAATTTAATCGAAACACATTTTTTTTTCAGGTTTTTCGTGGGATGTACATTATAAGAAACACTTTGTGGAGTCTTATCGTTATCTTATCCCTACAATCCTCCCCAGCGACNATATATATATATATAAATGCCAGTTTATCCATTTAAATATTTGTTACTTTGAGCTCAGGTTATTTGTCTCAACATACAGAATTTTGTTTAATTAATGACCCGATTTGTTAGAGCTCCAACGATATCTGATTAACTGCCATTCCAAGTAACTGACACCTTATATTTTTCCAGGCGATATTCTTCGGGAATTCCAGTGGATCGGAGAGCGTTGGGGGGGGGGGGGCAAATCTAATCTCCATAAAGTCGGAAAGACGAGGAGCCGTTAATCATTCGCTAATCAGCTCATCTCTGTTTAATTTGCTGTTTAATCAGCAGTCAGCAAGGCCCATTCAACTCCCCTTACACATAGAATCATAACCCCTGGTTATAAATTTAATCTTTTTACAGTATCAGTCTAAGGAAAGCAGTAATTCAAGCGTCTGTCAATCTCTTTTGAAAGGTCTCGGCGAGTCTTCTTTATCGGAAAAACTGAAAATATTGGTATCAAATAGAAAGTTTTAATTAGGATTTTAAAAAATGAAACATTTTTATAATAACAACAAAATAACGAACTTTTAAGTTAAATAAATTTTAAATATTAAATATTACTATTCCAAACAGTACTCGGTAATGTCTAGTTTTGTGCATATTACATTTATTCTATCAAAGTTAATATTCAATTCAATATTGACACTTTCTGACACCCTCACTTTTTCTTCAAAAATTATACTGTCCTGATAATTTAAAATTTGTACAATATATTTCAAACTAATCAATTATTTAGTGTGTTGACAGAACTTCAGGTTCAGGAAAATTATTACATACATTATTTGGGGGCGCAAGGGTAGCTCAAGGGATCCGTTCGGATCTCACAATCCTGACGCTGCTGGTCCGAATTTCGCCCTTTATCTATAAATAAAAGCTTGTCCTGAGCCATGGGTGTTTAGAGTGGTATGTCAACCTGTAGATAGCATCTCTCTCTCTCTCTCCATGAACCTGAGTGGTTGAAAGGGAGGCTAGCACTTATACAAAATATTAAAAAAAAAACTTTATTTGACATTTCGGTTTTAGGTTTCAATTAAATTAATTCCCTATTTCAGTTATCTCAAAAAATGTTTTTTTTTTTTTTCGAAATTTCTTTCTGGCCGGACTTCAACTATTGACTTACACATTTTAGAGATTAATTACGTATAAAAGTCAGCCACGCATTAATAAATACATCCATACCATGAGATCTATGCATGAGATAGTTCTTGACCAATGACAAACTAGAGAAGGTGTGTGATCAGCACACAGTTCTCGCCTCATGTTGTTTTATTATAGTTTATTACTGAGTATATTGTTTAATGTTTCCACAAAAATTCATGGTAAATATTTAGAGTTCAATCCTGAGTTTCTTCTTACCTAAGCTTGAGCTATTCTTTTAATTCTATTTTGTTTAGAAATTTGTAATATCCAAGCCTAGGATAGGCTCATGTTGTGCTTTACACCAAAAGTATAAATAATATCTATTTGAATCGTACAGGAAACTAGCGATTTAAATAAATAATGAAATATGGGATTATAATAATGAAATATGAAATATGGTATGGTAAATACCATAATTATCATCATTAAATAAATAATATATGTTTGTTTGGTACAATCCGAGGTTTTAACCGAAAAAAAAAAATGTTTAATTTGTCACAAGAAAACTCACTACCATAATGAATTCTTTTTAAATGAATTATATTATTTTTATATTTAATTTTTCAGAAACTACTTAACTACTCAGCTGTATTAATCACTTCTTGTCAGAGCCGGATTCCTGTTGATCCGCTCACTGGATAATAAATTGATATAATGGCATATATAAATCTTTTGTTATCACAGATATGTCAAATGGTAATCTCTATCCAAATTGTTCGATATATCTGCCTTGGATCTGGCTTTTCCATACATATTGTCAAAATCCCAATATTAAGAGATGATACGTTATGAAACTTATTCAGTTCAAATTAAAAATCTATAGTTCAAATTAATATAATAGTATTACAACTTATTTCGAATGAAGTTATTATATTTCGATCTTAAGTGACAATCGGATTGTTAGAGATATTAAAGAGTTAACCGAAGCCCGAACACAGTAACCTTCCCATAGATTACGAGATGTGATGATTTCGTAAGCTACATCACTAACATCTTCTGAAAGAGGACATCCCAACCAACATTTAAAATGATTTTACAGCTTCGTACGGTTATAAGAGAAAAGAATAAATAAATGCAATAAGCTGCATAATATAACTAAATTTATATAATGACATAAATAATCCTCGAAAGAATAAAAGTTTGTGATAACCTACAGAATCGATATATTCCTATATTGCGTCCTCGGTGGAGACTCTAGGAAGTAAGTGACCTCTGGCTTTAATGCAATGATATATAAGGCATGGCTGGCATACCTGCATACATGAAAACGTCACCCTCCCTCCCGTCAGGATAACCTACAGAGTACCTTTATAAATCCCTAAACAGCTGGAAGGGTTCTCACTTTATTAATGCCACCCTCGGCGAGCTCATTTATATTATACGCCTCAAGTTGGGAATATGTAGGTCGACACTTGGGAGGCCTCAGTCTTCCTCAGTATTGACACCCTTACCTTGGAAATAGGTAACTTCATTCATATGTGCTCTACGGCCAAAAATACGTCCACTCAACCATTTGATTTATTTCTTGTCCATCATGTGCTATTGAATCATACTAAATTATTTTAACGTCAAAGGACAATTGATCATAATATTGAATAAATAAACTCTACGAAATTATTATTAAATTCTACTATTAGATGGTTTTAGTTGGGGTTCGGTCAAGGAAGATCCAAAAAAACACAAATTTAAAAAATGTATTTATTTTTTTTAAAGGATTATCTGCCAACGTTTCGGTTTACATTGTAAGCGCTCTTCAGGACTATCATGAAGACGAGAGAGGACGTCCTGTCCCTAAGTTCACATTTCCATGAATGACAACTTTGGATCCTTCCTTGACCGACCCCCAACTAAAATCATCTAATAATAATATCTACGATAAAATAAAAAAAAAAAAACTCTTCTTTTGTTAAATTCCAAGTTCATTAATTCTTTACTTTCCATATAATAATCAATTATAATAATTAAACCAGCTTGGTTGGAGAAAATATGATTTTTTTTTCTATTTCTATTATTCTATAATTCATAATTATATCTAATTATTTTCTGCGATGCAAGACTGTAACTCTCCAGCTAGTTATAAAATAGAAACTACCCCTAATGGAATCTGAGGCATGCATTACGCTTGGGAACAAGCAAATCGTTATTTTAGCGGGGAATTGGACGCATTAAAATATAGGAAAATTACATTTATTTACAATTAAAAACTTTAAATATACAAGAAATAAAAAAAAAAACCTAATAAAATGTTTGAATAACACTGGGGAACACATTTTTGTTGGATTAGATTTGAAACTGTTCTTTCACTAATTCTAGGCGTCTGAATCTGAGAATGACATCAGATTTTGTCTATCACGTCAACTTTTTAAACTACAGGATATTCTCAGAAATCATAAAAATCATGCATTTAAAAGAACATAAAGTAAAAATGTACCAAATATACAGTTTACAAAACATTTAATATAAGTTAAATCGAGTCCATACATACAAAATTGTTTAATTAATGAACAGTACTTAAAAATTAAGATAAAAATTTGCGTTTGAAGCTTTTTCTGGAGTTTTAGTTTGTGTACATTCGTGCTTGATGCTCCAACAATAATCAGCCATCATATGTACGTCCCATCTACCTTGATACCTTGCTCCATGACCCTCAAATCTTGATGGAAACGCTCACCCTGCTCATCACTCACTGTACCAAGATTGTCTGGGAAATTAGCAAGGTGGCCGTGTAAAAAATGGAATTTAATGCTCATGTTGCAACCAGATTTTAGAAGCTTTCCAAGATTGCTGGATTTCGGAGTAATTCAATGCTCGTGTATTTCCAATTAAGTCTTTAACAATGTTTTTGAATGCCATGTCCGTTTTCCCCTTCTTTCAAAGAGGGGAATTCTTTAAAAATTGGCATGGGGGCTTTGGCTGAATGCAGTACTGGGCGTATAGTTGGCGGTAAACTAGGATACTCTATTTTACATTTGCTTTTCTTGTTTTATCCCGATGTTTTCACTATACAAAAGTAACAATCACTTGAATGATCTTTGGTCTCGCGCCAAATCATAGGTATACTAAATGGAGGCTTATCACGTGTTCCCTTGGTCCACATCCGTAAACCCTCAACACACTGTTAACAAACATTATGAGGTCACCATGCTTTATCTTGATCACCAACTTTCACTTTAAAATAGGCAAAATATCCTTGTCTGGCAAATTTACTGATGTTTGTCCTTTGACTGGAATGGTAAATTACCACATATATAACAAAATGAATCGGGGCTGTTTTCGCACTTTCGAGGAGCAGAAGTAGCCATAAGGAAACGTTTCAGTTCAAACACAATATGTAGTTCTGTACACTTCCCTCACAAAATACTAAATACTGCTTACCGACACACAACGTTTCACCACATTATAACAGACGTAACTAAACAGGCAGGTCTAGACTAGCATGTGCCCCACCCACATGGAATCTATGCATGTCTAATTCTATAGGAAAAAGCTAAAAAATCTAACTCGACAGAAATTGAGTTTCAAATTGTTCCCTAGTGGAATGTAAATAAAATTGTTATTATACACAACTATCCCCCCACGCAAATCATCACGATATAGATCATACTTAGTACATGGCCATACATTGTAAAGAAACCAACCTTTAATTAATAAAATAATATGGAATATAAAGTTTATTTTCTAAAAACTAGGCCAGTAGTGGTAAATTTATTCTGTTCACATACATTATTACAATAAAAAGAAGAAAAAAATATATATATATAAGCAAAAAATATAGCACTGGAAAAATTTTGTTTACATCAAAACAGTATTTTCTTTAATAAATAAGAACTAAATGGAGTCCAGAAGACGTCTTTCAGTTAAATTTTTAATAGATGAAGAGTTTTCCCTTTTATACATAATATTTTGTGCCCAAAGCCATATGTAGTTTGAATATTGCATGACGATCCTCACTGAAAGTTGAAAGTAGGTGATATATTATGACGTCTTTTCGAAAAGCATTAAGTTATTAAAAAGCGTCGAATAAGAGATTTTATAAATTCCATCTCATTTATATTAGTTAAGCGTTAGCTGAAATGTGAAAAAAATTTTAAAATTAGTATTATTTCCCCATGAGTCCAAAAATAAAAATATATTTTATTTATAAATTTTAATTTAGTTGTGGTTTATTATCCCACGTAAATTTAAAAAAATTAATGAGAGGGAATAGAATTTTAAAAAAATCTATCGGTCCCAGCCAGGACACGAACCTGGATCTCCTGCCTTCCGGGCCGGTATAAATCCATTACACCATCGGGACGAGCTAGATAACTTATTAAATTCCCAACACACTAGCGAGAGCCTAACCCACGAGAAAGACGAATACATAGTCTTATGCTCGAAGGAGCTTATCTAGTTCGCTTCGGTGGGGTAATGGAATCATACCGGCCCGGATAGCAGGAGATCCAGGTTCGTGTCCTGGCTGGGACAGATAGATTTTTTATTCTATTCCCTCTCATTAGTTGTTTAAAAATGTTTCATATTTAGACATAAACACACACACTCGCGCAGTAGGAGTGATCATTGTGTTGTGATAGGCGTACGTAACTTGTAAAGTATAATCTGGCACACATAGATACACACCCGACAAAAAGTGAGACAGAGTGGGAGGAAAACGCAAATATGTTTACATACTAGCACCTAAAATTAAAAAATATAAATAAATAGCTCTAATTATTGCTATTTCGTACTCAATAATGTCTAATTTTATGTATTTGAGCATATTCATTTATGCTAACAAAGTTATTTTTAAATTTAATAGAACTTGGGAAACATAGTAGAAGAGATAGTGCCCTCCCCAGGTCTAATTGAAAAATTTGTCAGTAATGAAAATTTAAAATTGACACAATAAACTTAAAATCTGAATAATCATTAATCGAGTTGACAAAACTACAGAAATTATTACATACATTAATTTGAGGGGCTAGAGTAGCTCGAGGAATCCGTTCGGGTTTCGCAATCGTGGTGCTGCGGGTACAAATCGCTCCCTGGGCAAGCTTCTATCGATAAATAAAGGCTTATCCTGAGCCATTGATGGATTAGAATAGGATGGCAACGTACAGATGGCCCCTCCACCCGTGACCTAACAACAAGGGAAAAAATACATTTTTTTTGTTTGATTGCTTGAATACTTTTGTTACACCTACAAAGTTGTGTACGTACTTAGTTTTCTGTAATTCAAATCTGATGTATAGAGTCTGCCGTTATGAATGAATGTTATAACTTAACTGTTATTTGAGCCTTAAGCCCTCAAACGATTGAAAACTTATACTATGTTTGTCGATGATCATTAATTTTATAAGTATTATTTTTTTGTGGTAAATTTTAACAATTTTTAGTGCAAGGGAACCGAATATAAATCTAACTGTCCCAGCCAGGATTCAAACCTGGATTTCCTGCTATTTGAGCCGGTTGTGTTTTCCATTTACGCTACCGAGACTCGGAGGAGCTGACATTATCAATATTGAGCATAAGACGATATATTCGTCAGCCTCGGAGTTTAGACTCTCAACACTTGTGCGGGGAATTTTATAACTTATCAGACTTGTCTCGGTAGCATAAATGAAAAGTGCACCGGCCCGGACAGCAGGAGATCCAGGTTCGAGTCCTGGCTGGGACAGTTAGATTTTTATTCTGTTCCCTTGCACTAAAAATTGTTAATAATCATTAATGCTTAGCGCATTTTGTCGTTCTCTAATAGGTAGTTATTGGGCTTGTCATGTGTAATAAATAAATCAGTCCCAATAACGTCCATAGAGCACCAGAGGTGAAACCCATGTTGCGGTTGTGTTATTCTCGACCCACAGCAAACTATAGAAGGCTTGTTGTCAGCATACACTTCTACCTGCCTGATTTTCTACTGTCCATGAAGAATAGTACCCAATTGACTCCGTGTGTTCCCAAGAGCATACCGTAACATCTCCTGAAATAAGAGACGTGCGTCGGAAGAATAAAAAGCCATTGTGCACTGTGAGTATTGAACATTGAGCATAAACATGGTGCCTCCGTTGTTACTACCAAAACTATTGCACCACAGACTCCCAAAAGTGCATACTGCCTAGTTAGAACTTGAAGGCACCTGCTTGGTGATCTTAAATCGAAAAACATACCTCAAATTATAATAAAGAAATCATTGAAGTGTATTAAGCTCAATAAAAAAAATCTGGGTCCATGGAATCGATTAAAATTTAAATAAATAAAGAGTTTTAGTTTGTGTACATTCGTGCTTGATGCTCCAACAATAATCAGCCATCATATGTACGTCCCATCTACCTTGATACCTTGCTCCATGACCCTCAAATCTTGATGGAAACGCTCACCCTGCTCATCACTCACTGTACCAAGATTGTCTGGGAAATTAGAANATACTTCTATAATATATGCAAATAAATTAATGATATATGTTGTATATTTTCTTCTTTAGAACTCATATATCAGCTGAGATAAACTCCAATTAAATCCTGTTTAATATAACCAGTACCTTTTCGCATTTAAATTAAACTCAGTCCCATGAAACGCATCTTCCAATATTATTAAATTCAATATTTATGTAGACATGGGTCAAACGTCAATAGCTTTGCTTATTCAACAGTGTAAATTTACTTTATTTAAAACAGAGTTCTAAATTTACTTATCTAATTAACCAGTCAATTTACATTACTTTGACTTTTCCCTCATCTATATTTATTATTCATTTTGTCATTTTTTTAGTTGGATTTTTAACATTATAATAATTCAATTCAATTATTTCAATTCCATTTAGTTCTACAAACATTTTTCGGTTCTAAACTACTCCCTCTCAGAAAAAGAAGTTTAACATTTCTTTTTAACTTAAATCTTGATATTTTTCCCTCTCAAATAATGTTATTTAATAATTAATTCATGAGAGGGAACAGAATAAAAAAATCTATCTGTCCTCGCCAGGAATCGAACCTGGATCTCTTGCTATCCGGGCCTAGTATGCTGACCTTTACACCACAAGGACAGGCTAGATATCTCACTCTATTCCCTCTTCAAGACGAGAACTTCGTCTTAAACTCGAAGTAGCTGACATTGTCATACATTTTGTCGGCCCTCGTCATTTACTTTATTAAATTTTAAATAAATTAAATTCACGTGGGATAAAAAACCACAACCAAAATAAAATAGTTATTTAATAATAAAAAAAACAATAAGGGCCAGAGCCTATTCCCAGCCCATACTCGCTACGAGTCATTAAGATTTTCGTGATACCTCATTCCAAATTCTTTCATTTTCCAGAAAAACGAGAGACTTCCTTCTCTTGATGAAGTTCCTGGGATCTGTCTTAGGGTCTGACAAAAACACTTTCATTCGATCGTATTTTGCGGTAGAGTATAGTCAGGGTAGACGTGTTTTTCTGTCTTCAGGTAGAGAGTCCTCCACCAAAGCCATCTTATTTATGTGATTTTTATGGACGACAAGGCCAAGACGTATTCAGTCTTCCTGTCGGGGAATTCAATGAAGACAGGATACTGACAATAAATATTTGTTTTTCTGAAAAAAATTCGCTATGCGTTACTTTATCGCAGCACTACTGGTGTTTGCGCATTTGATGAACTCTCACAAGCGAGTAAAATATTAGGAAAAACAGTGATCACTTGTTGGGATGGTCTCATTTTAAATTGAAAATATTACAAATCATTGGTTATTGTCGAATTAACCTAACATTACATTGATTGTTACTTAAGTTATTAATTATTTACTAAGAAAAGCTTATATTGTAATATAATTTCTTCGTTTTGTTCCAACTTCATAGCACTATGATGAATTTAGCTCTTCCCTAAAATAAATATATGTTTTGTATCTGTAAAAAGACAAAGCATTTTCGTATACATATATTTGGTTACTAAACTGTTGCGAAAATTCAGATTAGGTTTTAAAACCATAGTTTTTAATTAAAAATTTATTCACTTCAAGCTTTATTACCAATTCGATTGAAATATGAAACAAGAATTCCTGAACGTCGCAAAATTTAAAACAAAAATGTATCATAAATATTTTTTTTAGTTTATAGAGCTTAATGTGGCCTTACTTTAAAAATTTGACATTTAAACGGAAGCTCAATAGAAAATTTAAAATATAATGAGAATAAGGGTTGTAAATGATTTTTTTAAAAAGGGAAAGTTCCATTCACTGCAACAAACAATTAAATATAATTACATACAATCCTATTTTTCTGTGCATTTCTCGACACAGTTAGGTTTTTTCTTAAATAGTAATATTTTATGTTATGACATACATTGTTATAGAATTGAAATAAAAATAACATTCCATTATTTTCTATAGGCAAATTACATCGACAATAATATTGATTAACGATTGTTCACATATATTCACAAGTAATTATGAAATAATATATATGCACCTATGTGTGTGTGATGGAATATCAATGCTCCTATATTCACCATCTACTGAGTAGAATCCCCTACGTAGAAAAGATGAAGATTTGAATAAATATTTTGAAAATTGTGTAATAACACAACCGTTCAATTTACTCTCTTTTAAGTTATTTGTCAAAAAGATTTATCACTTCTTTATTTGCTGCTATTGACTTTATTAAAACCTTATTTAAAATACTTCTCATCAAATACTGCACAAAGAAACGAAGATCAAAGTCATAAATTAAAATAAAATATATTACTTAAATTTAACTCGAGATAGACCGCTGTAATCATGATTTGTTGGATGCCGCCTGAAATAGTACTGGTTTAATTTGAATCGTGCAATTGTTGGGGGTAATTTGTCAAGTTGAAAAACCGCTGAGGACCACTGGCTTTTGTTTCAACCACTCTCTTTGTTTATTATTATGCTGAAGTGTACTTAATACTGTGAATTTTCTACCCTTACTGAGCCGGAAAAATAAAACTCCCTTGAAGGATTAAGTTAAAAATAAAACAACTTTCAAGCAATACTCCCAAAATATAATATAATTAATTAATATTTGATACAAAAAATAAGTGTATATTTAAGATAAAATTTCCATAAAGATTCTTCTAATTAAAATTTATTAGTCTGAGATGTATCTAGACTAATAATATTTAATAAAAGTATGTATTGTATATACATCTAAATAATAAAATTTATTTATCTGAGATGTATATACAAACATGTATGTTTGAATTGAATTGCTTGTACTAAAACGTGTTCTAAAAATATAAAATACTTCCATTCATGAAATTAATTTTCATAGTTATTTTTATAGATGTATAATTTGTCTTTGAAAACTAATTATTCAAACATGACTCTATGATAAATATGATGATTTGAGCTATGATGAGATACTATGATAACCTAAATAAAAAAGTAGTCTAGAACTGAAAGTAATATTATTAAAAGCTCATTTAGTGTCTAAGGTCGTTTGCATTCAATAATTTTCATCAAATTTATATTTCTTTGGAATATTGTTAGAAATGTTCAATCAATAACACTAAATCTCTACTGTGTATAATTGATTTGCTAATTCAGGTCTGTAGAAAAATTTATTACCATGTTATCATACAGATGACACGAAAATTTTTTTTATTATTATTTTAATTTAGAAATGTAAAGAAGAATTTGAGATTACAAAGAGCTCAATGGTTTCATGGGAAATAAAACCTTAGCAGAAAAATAAGTTTTGTTATCATGTAGAATATACAAGTGATAAATAACAACTTAAATTGGCAACATACAAACTTATTGGTGCATAGTTTACAAGAGTAGAGTATGAGAGATATGAGTTTCTTCTAAACCCTCTCTTCTAACCAACTCATGGACTAAAAGACTCTTATCTTTATTTTTGTATATAACTGAGTACGCCAGAGTACGATCAACTAAAATCATATATTATAAGGATTGATAATGAACCAGAAAATATGTCCCCTCATGGCACCAACTCGATTAGTTTAATTTTTCAGAAGGTTATTTATCAAAATATTGCTCTTTAAAGCGAATTTTGAAACTTTTTCATGCCTTTTGTTCGTTAATTAGGAACAATTAATTATTCTGTTAGATAAATACCCAAGGTAAATGTTTTTATTTATGCACCATAGTTTTTTTAAATTTTATACTATACATTTGGACATTTTATAATACAATTTCAGCTTATGTACTTAACAAATCCATATGCATGTTTCATGTTATTATTATACTGTTTGTTTTTACAAATATTATTTTCTTGTGATATTTAATCCCACATAAATTTTACTAATTTTTAGTGCAAGGGAAGAGAATAAAAAATTCTTTTTTTTTTGTGGGATTAAATACCACAAAAAAAAATNNCCGCCAGACCTATTGTGCGAGACTATATATACATATATAAAGTAAATAACGAGAGTCATTTAAACAGCTTGACAATGTCAGCTCCTCAGAGCATAAGACGATATATTCGTCTGCCTCGAAGGTTAGACTCTCGTCACTAGTGCGGGGATTTTAATAACTTATCATACTGGTCCCGGTAGCGTAATTGGTAAATGCTACGGCCCGGATGGTAGAAGATCCAGGTTCGAGTCCTGGCTGGGACAATTCGATTTTTTATTCTGTTCCCTTGTACTAAAAATTAGTAAAATATTTATTTTTTACTTATTATTTTTATTATTGAATATAGGTCACAATCAATTGTTACCTCTTTGTTAATAATGGGGACTATCTTCCAGAACTAAAATTATTTTTCATCCTTTCTTTATTTTCTTGTATTGAAAATTTTTTTTAACAGTGCCAGATAAATTTATTACTTCTATTCATTCCCGGAAAAGAACAACTGGATAATAAAGTCATTATTTGTTTTTATAGATTGAGATTTTTTTTTGTAATAAGATAATTTTGAATGTTGTTTGAAAACAAAAGCCGTGATTTGTTAACAACATGCATAGTTTGATACCCTTAAGGTAAATTTTGCTAAATTCGGGGGTGCAGGTCGATTGGCGGTTGTCGTGCGTGACTTCCAGGCCAGAGGTCAGAGAAGTGGTCGCTGTAGCGGTCATGATTGCGGCAGTGGTGACAGTATTCCAACAATGAGGGGGTTGGGGGGGTCATTGCCCCATGATGGGCGTCCGGGCGCCTGCAACGTTACGCCGGATCTCAAATGTTAGGGGCAATCTCAAGAATTACTTTCCAGGAGCGCCGGGGAAGCTCAGGGGATTGCGAGATCCCGGGTTCAAATCCAGCCTAGGGCAAGCTATTATCTATGAATGAAACATTTTCATGAGCCATAGATGTTTATGGCTCAGGGAATTTAGCCCTACCTACTGTTTAGCCCTCCCTCTATTGAAAAGGAAGCTAAAAAAAAAAAATGAACCTGTTAAAAGTTTCTAAATCCTTATAAGTAAATATGAATAGTGCTAATTAATTAACTCAACTAGAAACAGCATAATACAAATTCTTGTAAGATTTCTATTTAAACCACTCCCTATATACTTTTTGAACTTAATTAGGCTTCAATGAATAAACTCTACTTAGTTCAAGATTTTTTTTTTCCATTTTTTTTATTATTAACACATATTCATTTATTATAGCTGGTTAATAAGCAATTTGCAATTTTATGGCAAACAAAATATATAAAAAAAAAGTATAATTCTACAAAATATAAAATAAATATATA
>KZ807469.1:37053-48861 GCA_000696205.2 Oncopeltus fasciatus | reverse complement strand
TCAAGATGTGACGTCCTAATATATATATATATATATATATATATATATATATATATATATTATATAACAATGATATTATTATCAATAATAACTAACTGGGGTAAATAAATGGATGGGCTAAAATTTGTTCATGTTTATATGGTATAAGATCTACTATTTCAGTGTTGGAGTCATTCCTCTGCTAAACCCCTATTTTACTGTTCATCACATTTCTACTCTTCCGAAATCCCGTTAACAGCTACTTGATACCTCCACTCGGATTCCATTAGTTAAATAAAATGAACATCACTGTGCAGGGAGAAGGGTCTCATCGAGCCCACTCCTAATAAGTTTAGGCAGTAAGGCCGAGGAGGTCGTGTGGCCATCTCCGTTTAAGTCGCCCGGGAGGATTGTAAGGATTGAAGTCCGACGATAGGGATTGGGCATGTGGAATAGAAGGAAACTGGGGTTTACTATGGAAGAGCTAGAAGCGGGTGGAGATGAGATCTTTGACGAAAGGGATATTAAAGTCGCGATGAAGGGTAGAGTTGGACACATAATATGGAGAGTTAGCAATTATTCTGATCCTTTTGGACTAAATGGATTATATTCGTTGGATATTGGAAGGCTTAGCGGCACCCCAAAGTTCTATACCGTCAATATTGGTCGTATTATGGTCTTGTAGATGGTCATTTTGTTTTCTATTGTGAGCTGTGAGCGCCCATTAATATGTCTGTATAAGTGTCCGTCGCGTCTATTGAGTTCTTGTCGCATGATTTTAGTATGTTCATTCCAGTTGAGTCGTGCGTCAAGGTGGAACCCAATTGAATTAGAGAGAAGAGTAGGGATGTTATTGTATGTAGATCCCATTAGTTATGGTAAGTTCCATGCAGACGGTAGACATCAGGGGGCGGGTTCTGTGATCATGTGGGGACACATCCCCCTGTCGTCCTCTATCGCGGAGGGAATAAGTGCCGGTCTGCCGACCAAAGTGGCTGTCCTACCAGAAGGCTCGGTAGCAAGGATTAGGAATCTTTCCCGCTTAAATCTCCTCCCTACGTCGCCATTAATAATTAACCAGACCGCCTCTTTTGAGCTCCGGGAGTAAGTAGTGTGGGTACACTGAGTAACACACAGATTTATTTATATATATTGGAATTTATATTGGAATAAAATAAATTTATTGACATCAGAGAAAAGAAAAATCTGAGACCAAGTGTTTAATGATCGACGGACCTATATTGTACTAATTTGACAATCGTCAGCAGATTTTGACTCAATAAATCGGTCATAAATGTATTAAGATGTTGGATTAAGGCTCAGTTTTAGTCGAGTGTGCAACAAAGACAAACATGCCCAAGTTCATTATATATGTTTACAGTAAAAACTGAAGTGCAACCTCCTCATGAAGAGTAATAACCCGCAATGACTTCATCTATGCAAAAAAGTAGGAAATTAGGGACGAAATGAAATGTCAAAAAGTTATAGCAGTTAAAAGGTTTATCAATAGAAGATGAGTGAATCTAAAGCAGACTCGAACTTTTGTTTTAACTTTATTTTTTTCTGCTTTTAACCTCTTTTTCTTTCTCTCTTTTTTTTTTTTTTTTCCTTAATTGGGCATTTTAACCACGTTGGTCATGGATGCCTTTTTCTTTCTTTTCTTTTAACCTTTAAAAACCAGGAACTTCCCTTTAATAATCTAAAGGCCGCGTATCATTTACTAAAAAGTCGCCCATGTTCCGTCCATTCCACCTTCACAGAGATAATAAAGACTACTCTTCATAATTTTATGCAGGTTGCCATATTTTTCATTTGTCATTTTTTCTTATTTTTTAGTTACTTTTGTACATTCGTCCTTATAAAATTATGAATTTATTTAGATAAACTTCGAAGCCTCAAATGATGCACTGTTAAGTATTAACCTTAATGTCCTTCTCAATAAGAGATTGACAAAGTATTGTTCCATTTGTAAAAACCCATTTATGTTAAATCCAGAAAACAAAAATAAATAAAACCTTACAGCTTTTGCCAAATTCCAAATATTTTCTAAAGATATCTCTGTTTTTTTCAGCACTTATGGGCAACATATAATTTTCAATTGTTTTAAGTAAAGTGAAACACATCCAGTACAAGAAGGGTGACAAGACTTCGATACGAGCAACCTTCCATTTAATATTTTTTTAGTGAAACAGGCATTATTTACTTAATAACAAATTATTGTAAACAATATAAAATTATTGAAATAATAATAAAAATTGTGTTAAATTATTATTATAAAACACATTAATATATACGATATGAGAAAATTATGTAATAAAATAGATTTAGAAACGGAAAAAAAAAAGTCCCTTTGAAAACTATAACAGCGATATTGATATTTTTACCGTTTCTTCTTTCAAGTTGGACCGTGTCAAGTTTTTGATAGTTGCCGAGCTTTCGCACATCATGTGATGGCTTCTTCAGGTGATTAGATATTGATATTGATATTTGTAATAACTGAAATATATTGATATTGATAATTGCCTTTTATTCCCTCCGAACAGGTAATATGATTTTAGTGGTAGAATTGAATTACAATTTTTAATGTACTAAAAGGACTTTTTTGATGGATATGATAATAATCAGAGGAATTTGACAGGTATAAATATTGATTAGATATTGGTTTTTCATGCTTTGGATGGGCACAATGGCGATTTAAAGGAAATTCTGCAACATATTGTATAACTGTAGGATATTGATGATGATGGATGAAGGAGTTGGCTGAAGGGAGGGATAATTAGAAATGGAGACGGAGAGAGAGTGTAAGAGAGAGAGAGAGTGAGAGAGAGAGAGAGGGAGAGGGAGATTAATTATATCTGTTTACTTGGAAAGCTCCACGAGGAAATTCGAGGTTCGGCAGAGTCGACATGAGCCTCTCGCTAATCCTAAAATTCAACTATCCACTCCCAGATTATATAGTCGAAGCATCAGCTTTGAGTTCCAGCTTCCGCGCCAACTCGAGGGAAACCCCTCGCCCTTTGAAACCCCAGCTCCTTGTGAGCGCCCCCCCCCCCTCCCTCACTAACGGATTTGTGAGCTTTAATATGTCGCCCCGCAGCTAGAGGCCGTTACTCCGCCCGCCAGTCGAGAGCCAGCTTCCCGACTCGAGGAGTGGACTTATTTAGGTGGTACACTTGCTCCCCCTCCACTTTATTAACACCGGGGGAGTTTAATTTGTCCTGAATTACGACTATTAAATTTCAGGGGATCTTAAGGAGTTGAAAGTGAGTTCTGGAAATGGGTTTAATCTCATTTCCACCAACGTTAGCTGATCTCTAGGTGCTAATTCTTTAGGCTAAGCCTAAATTATTCCATCATTACTCACCGGCTAGCTTTATTATACCAATTACTTACTATTTTGTCAATGGCAGACTTTTTAAAGAACTATTCATTGATTATTATTCAAAATATTTATAATTTCTATTACAAATTTACCAATCCTGTCCGATACAGTTGATCGTGGGATTTTGAATCGGCAGAGAACTAGCTGTAGTAAGTAGGGTTGTAACATATTCTTTAGGGAACATCTTCAGCCGTATGCTGTGGAAACAGTTTGGACAATTGAGACAACAGAGAAAGAGGTTTGTATTTTGGCACTTGTCTAGTCCCAGCCACTGTTCGCGTATCGTGACACTGCTTTCAAATTTGAGATCCTTGTATGTTCTTTATGCAAAATGTTAAAGAACCCAACACATAGGTTCTCACGCAAATCACTAATTAAACTAAATTGATCAGATCTGCGAATGACAATTCACTTCGTTTTTCATAGAATGTTATAAGATATGTAGAGGCATTGTTCTTGTACATAATTGACAGGATTATTTATATATAATTATATGGATGCATTGTCATTGGATTTCCTTAACTTCGTAATTGCGAGTGCCTTAGTCAATGGTCCACCCGCTTTGGGTCTATCATAGTCTTGTTCTCTTTTTTATGACTATGCCTGATGTTCAATGAACAGTTTAAAAAAAAAAATGAAAAAAAAAACAGCGCCCGCAAAAAGGATTAAGACTACGTTTGTCCTAAAGATGGCAGACAACTGTCGAGTGGCCTCGCCGTTAGGACGTGGAAGACAGTCAAAGACTAAGATGACTAGGGACATAAGTATAATAACATCGTTCTAGTATAAAGTTCAAACCAGTTCTGATATAATGGGTTACGCATTACAGAATTCGTTGATCGAACGTCTCGCGCTGCTATACAAGTTTAGACCAATTACAAATAGAATATGCGAGGTTCAAAATTTTTATCTTCTCTCTTCTTCAGTATTTCTTCCAATAGCTTTTCCCAACTTGTATTAAATCTCCTATAATATTATTCACTACTGTGACAATATATTCGCAGCTTTATTTCTGTATTTTCTTCTAGGTAATACACTAAAGGACTATACAATATTCTGTTAAATAGATACTGCTGAAACTTAGGCAGAGATTAAAGCTTAAGCTTCTCTGTCACTTAAGGAATACCTGGGAGGTCTTTACGCTTAATGGATGCCACCAGTATCAGGTGTTGACAATAAGGGTTTTCGTGATATCATTTTATACTAAAGATTCTGTATCGACTCTCCAGATACATAATAAATAATACATAAATTAAGTAGCTTTGCAGCAACTATTTCGTTTATTTAGTACAAATTAAAGTAATTCAATAGGCATTTCATGTTCCTTATACCATCATTCTCCCAAACCTTTTTTTTTTTCCGGCAAACCGCAGTTCTATAACAAGTTGAGCTGAAGTAAGTGTACTATTTACAAGAAGAGGAGATTCGCCCAAAACCGTTGCTGGAAGAAGTGCTGGCTCTTATAAATGATAGTTGATTAATCCTCTTCCTGGAGGGTGGCTGGATGCCAGGACCCTCCAGGAACGAGTGTGTTCCAGACACTATATCAGACCTTTCACCGCATTGCTGTATCCATTCCAGAGCTCGGCTCCAGCTATTCAACCTATTTCACTAGATCTGTCTTTATTTTTTAGTATATATACTGCCTGAAAGGCTGGAAAGTTTGGGATAAAACATGCCTCGAGGATTCAGATGTTCTCATGAAACAAAAAAAAAAAAATTTATATAAAAACGGCAAAATATATTTGATCGTAAGGGAAAAAGTAATAATAATTTATTGACATGATTAATTGATAAAAATTAAAATTGTTATTATAGTTAATTTTAAATATCTAACATTAAGTATAAAGACATTTTAGACAATTAGTTGCAATTTATATTTAATTATTTATTATTACTGATAAAGTTTTCTAAAAGTTTAAAACCCTATATACCCNATATATATATATATACATAAATATTTTTATTTTGGCATTGTAATCATCATTATTGAATATTTACTAAATATTGTAGATCCATTTGGCAACTGTCCGCTAAAAGTCTAAGCTGCGGTTATTTTTGAAACCCCGAAACAATTTCCAATTCATAATTGATTTTGAATGTTCTATTGAAATATTTACATTGTTAAATGAGAATAGTCTGCTGAGAATAGTATGCAATAATAAATAAAAAAACCTCTCACGCAGGAGGTGCTTATTCTAAGCAGATTTTCTATAATTCATTAAATATGGATGTAAATAAGTGTGAATGACGGAATTTAATTTTTAAGCTTGGAGAGAACAATAGATGTAACAGGCATGACTGCTAAGCTAGCGCTAGACTGACCGGGAAAGAAGAGTGGGAAGAATGCTGACCCATCGTAGTTCTATTTGTAAATATCTTTCTAATAAATAGTGTTTCTCATAACAAAAATAAATAACGTTAAAATTTACATTGAACACGTATTATGCCCTATAAGCCTATTTGTAACTCAAATAAAAACGAAAATAATAAACGATAAATTAATTCTTTATTAGTTAGCAATTAAAAATTTAAATTGTGAATTTCGTTTTTAATATTTTAATAATAATTTAACCTAACCATTAGTCTTAGATTCGTATAAATTCTTTCTGAGGCGATTCTTTTAATTTTTTGTCACAGAATATAAGTGCTACACAATTAAACTCTACATCTACTTTTACTACATATTTTTTAACGAATCGTAACACTAATAATAACTAATGTGTGGGAATAGAATAATAAAATCTTAATATCTCAGCCGGGACCACGGATCTCCTGCTTGCCGGGCTGGCGTGCTAATCACTTACACCACCGTTGTAAATTATATTCCTTGCAGGGCATTTAATAAATTATCTGGCTAGTCTCAGTGGTGTAAATAGTTAGCACGCCGGCCCGGATATTAGGAGATCCGTGGTTCGAGTCCCGGTTGAGACGGTAAGATTTTTATATTCTGTTCCTTTGCATTTATTGAATCGAATGTATTAAAATTTAAAATTTTGCTTCTTCTTTAAGTACCCTCCTCCCTTGGACGATTCGAGGGTTTTCTCAAGCGGCACGTGCCTCTGTGTCAACGGACGATCTGAATACGAATCCCTTCCCCACTTCTAAGCTATTATTATTCCCCCCATTCTCTCAACCCATCCAATCTTCAACTTTTAGTATTAGTCTGTCATTTTCAGCAGTGCCCAAACGAACAACAGTTACAATCGTTTAAAAAAAAAAAAAAAAAAAATCAGGTTTTTTCTCATTAACCACAGTAATTAGTTGACTTTATAATTCAGATAGTCAAAAAGCCACCGATTAAATACAGTAAAAATACTTCAGTGAAACTAAGCAGATTTCCCAGTTCTGTAGTCTTAAATTAAACAAAGGAGAATCTATCTATGTTTTATTTTATCTTATAAAATCAAAGTTGAATACAGACTGTGACAGTGACCACATGCATTCGGCCACGAGGATGGACAATGTCCGAAAGCGCTTGCCAACGGAGGATGGTTTGCCAAAACCAATGAAGATGGACAATGGAAGGTATGAGAGTTCTATATTCATTGGTGGTGGAAATAACCCTTTAGATTATTTACCCAATTAAAGAAAGGTTTTAAAAGTCTACCATACTACCAATCAATACACATGTCTGTTCCGTTTCCTTGGAGGAAATCTGCTGTAATCCAAAATGGGGCAGAAACGCTTTACTTTATTTCTAGCAACGTTGCGAGTAGCTCTCTTCTTTTCTTTGTCCTCTCTAAGGTATCACAACGTTGGCACTATGAGATAATTTTTTCTCTGATACTTTACTTAATAATTGAAATAAAAAGCTAAAATAAGATCCTTCACATATAAATATAGGCTTGGCGCTAACACAGAAACATATATGTATATGTTACATGTTACACATCTATCCAAAACCTGCACTACAAATGCGTATTTGTATTACACATCATGTATTTATGTATGTTTTTGATACGTGTCATCTATTTCTAAATTGACTGACGCTAAAACCAAACACTTGGACGCATTGAAAAAAAACAAAAAAAAAAACAACTAAACAAAGTGTTTACGAACGGCCGGAAGATGATATCCTTTTGTCAAAAGCGCTTGATATCTAAACTTGTAGCTGAGCCAATGAATACAAAAACCTATAGGTATTCTCTACAAGAAATAAATAGGGTGCCAGAAAAATATCTTACTACTTCAGCCGGGAATCGAACCCGGGTCTCCTACTTTCCGGGTAGTTGCGCTGACCTCTACACCACCGATGTAGCTTCGATAATTCCCGCACTTTACTCCGAGTCAAAAACTTATTAAGTCTTATATACTCTAAAGAGCTGATAATATCAGCTATTTATCAGACTCTCGTTCCACCTGACATTTCTTGTTAATTAATAAAGTATTTTTTTTTAAATTTAAATTGGGATTACATACCACAATTAATTCATTATTTAACTAGAGTCCTTTTTTCGCTTCTACCGATTAGTGTGAGGTACAAGTTCTGCTTTCAAGATCAACTGTAGACAGGGTAGTACTCATAACTACCCCTTTGGACGCTGAAATTGATTCTTTGGATTCAGGGCAGGCCTAACTTCACTCTTAAATGCATTAAAGGGAGTTTTCTTATTTTAAAATTATAATTTCCTTAAATCATTTCCATTATTCAATAAGCAGTAGTGATAAATTACAAGCCCTCTCCATGGGGGTAGTATACATTTCTGAGTAGGTTTATTGAAGAGGAGATAGGGATTATTGCGAGAAGTGTGAGATCACCTTTCCCCCATCCCCCCTCCCACCCACTGCTATGATATATGCCGAGAGCCGGCTGTATTTATTGCGCCAGGCGACACTTCCCCTCCCCTTCTATATTTTTAATTCCCGTGGCTAACCTTGCGGAGAGATAAGTGCCGCCAGCCCACTCTGGCGGTTGTCGGGGGGAAGTTTTTCGGGCCGAACAAAGGGCCCCGCGGAGCACAATGGTCGGAGGGCGCGAAATGCCCGCGGACTATTAGTCGGCCCAAGATAGGGCCTATTGATTCCCCGGGCCCTTTTGTGCTTCGTACGGGAGGTCCGCGGATTTAGTACCCGAGGAGGCCCCCCCCCCACCCTTCGACAAATAATCAGAGACCGTCCCCCCTCTCCCAGCCACCGCTAAGTCCTATATCAGCGCCATGTTTTTTATTCGTGGTCCCAGCAGTTTGTAAACTCCTCTTTCCCTGGAAGTGCTTGCTTTCAGCCAATGTTTGCCCATCTCTCAGCGGAATGAAAAGTCACAATCAAATTTAAGTACACCCAAAAATGTTTAGCGATTATATTATGATTTAATTAAAGTAAGCTGCCATGTGAGACGGCTAAATAGAGATTTTCCTCCGTAATGTTAGTAAATGTAATTAATATTTAAATTACATTGGTGTTTCGGTTTTATCAGTAGTCACCTTGAAAATGTTGAACTATTTACTTTTTCTTTTTTTTTTTGGCACATTTTCTAAGAGAAACATACTTTTACACTGTTACGGTTTAATCATTTCCAAAAATATCTTGAAATGTGCTTTGCCTCTACTTATTAAAATTAAAGCATATATTATTATATATATATGTATGTTAAAACATAAAAANGTTAAAACATAAAAAAATAGATGTGTTTCAAATTTATAAAAAAATTATATATATAATTTTTACAATTGCGAAGGCGGCGTCTGCTTGGCAATATAATTCATATTAAAAGTTTGGTTAATCTATTAGGAACTCAAACAGTAGGTGCAGTTGCTTTTAACTGACTCTTTCGGACTTATACATCCCACCACTTTGATGGATGCACTATTTTGTAATTAAAAAGGGGGGGGGGGGAGAATAAACTTGGGTCATTAATGTCATTTATGTGGGGTATCGATGAAAATAGTGCGAAAAAAGAAAGCAAGAAATCAGAAGCAAAAACATGATGGAGGTCGTGTTCCAGAACGCGATTAGTATGCAGCCATGAAGGAGGAGACACAAACGGAGAGCCCCGGCTCGAGGCAACCAGCGACGCCGTTTTCGACCTCCGTAAATGACTTCCAGCTCATTAAAACGTCTTTAAATGTCCAAAAACACTAATAAGAATGTTCACAGCAAAAATGCCAAATAAAATAATGAAAATAAATTTCGAGGAAAATTAAGGCAATTAATTGGTTAGCCCAGTGCAATAGAGAAGAACTATTATTAATGAATGAATACTATATATTTATATGATTATTTACAAGACTAAACACAACAGTGCACATAAGTACAATTATAACTACAATGCCACATAAGAAACTAGTGCTCGTCAGTGCAGCACCTAAATATCAACAAAACATCATTCCTCGATTAGTTAATTGATTTATTCGTTTCATTCTGTTTTCCGTGTAAGAACCATTCAGAAAAACTTTATTATTGTTATTTTGGAATAATTATACTTTATTTTCNAATATTAATCTGCCAATTTAGTGAAGGATTTCTACAGCACTGAAGATGGCTTACAATGTAAGCCGAAACGTTGGCAGATAATCCTTCATTAAAAAAATACACTTTTTTAATTTGTGTTTTTTTGGATCTACCTCGACCGAACCCCAACTAAAATCATCTTAGTAAAACAATGATAAATTTTTTTAAACTCCAATATTTTTTAAATATTTAAAGGCTGACTTGAAAGCTTGGGAAAATGATAGGGTTGAGGACAGTTAAGGCGCAAAGAAATGGATAAAAAACCAGAAGAATTGCGATTTTACATATGTGAATTGGAAGGGGTGATTTATTTTATATGCAACCTTCATAGACTTTTGATACTTTTCGAGATTATGACTGCAGTTATAGAGAATGGGAATGTAATTATTTTAAAAGTTCTAAGGAAATGTAAGGGTTTGTAAGCTATAATCCTGATCATAGTTTTAAAATGCCAATATATTTGAATAAATTCAATAAATATTTCTTATTATTTTAATACAGAGTTAACCAAGTTATCAAGGGCTTATTAGTCTTCCAATTTGTATAATTTTTTCTTACAAATTGTAATTATTTTGAATGAAGGAATTATCAGTGAAAAATAAATTTTGTCAAATAAAACAGACAATAATGGAAGGTTTTTTATTTTCTTCTCACTTTCCAGTCAATTTTATAAGTTTGGAATATGATGATAAAATTTAAATTCATAAATATGGATGTACTAACTAAATTATTCAAAATTTATTCACCACGTGCCAATGATTTATGATAATTAATCTATGTTAATTGATTGACATTATAAATATACTTTTAAAATATTATTTTTCTTAGAGGACGCTCAATATCCAATATATATTTCGAAACCATTGAACTTTCATTATAAGCGCAACGACCGAATCCTAATGGGAACGTTGAGAGGGTGTGAGTCAACCCTGTTCACTTAAAAGGACCTGCACAGGCAATCCCAGAGAGCGAATGAGACAGTACTGTCCCAAGCACAGACAATCCCGTACTCACCCCCTACCCTCAACACCCCCCGGGGGTCGGGTCAAGAAGAAACGGCTAACGAAGTCCGGCTTCACGCGCTCACATCCCTGATTGCCGGTCTCCAATCACCCTTCCCCCAATCAACTATGTCCCTGCTGATTGAAAAGGGGGCGGCAGTCCTCGCCACCGCGGGATTGCTGCCAACACTAGCAGTGTGCCAAATCACCGTAAACTGTCGCTTAAATTACGATTGGGATATTATCATTGGCATTATTACCCAAAATCTAGTATAGTTGCTGAACAATACTTCAACACAGAAGTACATGAATACATGACTATTAAATATGTAATCTGTGGGCTAACCCCATTTTGTTTATTCCTCATAATTAAATGATTTATTTTCTTTACATGTTTATATTAATCCTTAGTTATTTTTTATCCATTATATTTGGATAATTTTAAATGTCATGTTTAAATCTATTAATTTGGTTTCTTTATTTTTTTAAATGAAGCTTTTGAACTAAGGAAAAAAAATGCTCAAACTTTATGAATTATTTATTAACATAAATAATGAATTAATTGTGATATGTAATCCTATGCTATATTATTTACAAGAAATGCACAGAGAGCCAGAAACAAAATTGTACTACCTCTGCCTGAAATGAACCCGGGTCTCTTACTTTTCGGGTAGGAGTGCTAATAATGTCAGCTCCTTCGAGCTATGTACGACAAATTCGTTTTACTTGAGGGTTCCGGCACGGAGTGAAGAAGAGAGTTGAAGGGAATATCGAAGCTACCCTGGTGGTGCAGAGCAGATAGCCTACCCGGAAAGTATGAAACCCGGGATCGATTCCTGGCTGGGGTAGTAAAATTTTGTTCACGTAGGCTTCGTCGGTTGTCAGATGTATTTACCATTTCATCTTCCGGGTTGGACCGAGTCAAATTGTTGTTATTTGCCGAGCTTTCGCACATCATGTGATGGCTTCTTCAGGGCTGAAAAGAGAATGAGAGTT
>KZ807468.1:411421-435163 GCA_000696205.2 Oncopeltus fasciatus | reverse complement strand
ATATATATATAATACTATCATAATTTAACTATTATTTTATGATTAAAATTTGTTTAAGCAATGATACTCAACTGCATTTTAAGTGTGAGGAGTGTGCCAAAGGAATATCTATTTATTTATAAGTATTGCAAATAATGTGAATATATGAATATGTATGATTTAGGTTAACTAGAATCTTGTAAAAATCATGAATAATAAAATTACCCTTACTTAAATAGTAAAGACATCTGAACAGAGCTTTATTTAATACTACTTGGAATGTATAATTTTTATTAGAAAATAATTAATATCAAGTAGGAAAAAACTATTAAAATCATTAAGTGCGTTCTTAGGAAAAGTATGACTCCTTCAAAGAATTCTAAAATAGATTCCAATCTCAAAAGCTACAAAATAAAAATAATGATAAAAAATAGTAAAAACAGAATAGAAAAAAATTTTTAAATTCTCAGAAATGTATTCTGAAGATTTTAAAGAACTTAAATTGGAGTAATTCACACTTATAAATAAATATTTTTTTAATATTCTTTGGAGAAATAAATAAAAAGAGAACAGGGGGTGTTTAATTTTTGTAGCCTTGTACATAGGATTTTTCCCATATGATGTATAGAATTAATGTATGATAATTAGAACTCATAGAATTTCTGATATCATAGTATACTAACAAGCATGACTATGCAAAATAGAAATATCTTTAAGACTATATGTAGAGTTATCCACTTGATTAAAACTCTTATTGATGCAGAAACTAATTAGGGGAACTTTAATAAATTAAAGAATGCTCTACCTTGTAGTCATCATAAATGAGAAAAAAGAATTAAAACAGAATTTTAATTTATTTATTAATATTAAACTAATTATTTTTGTTACATATCCAGATTTAAACATGATCATTATATTTAAAATAGGCCTTTCTATACCATAAAAAGTTGTATAATTTGGTTCCGAATTGAGAAAAAAAAAATATTAGGTTTTAATTTTGAAGAAAGCTATTTAGTAACTTTAGCTTTCTTTGTTTCTAAATTAGCGTTTTCTCTAGTTCAAATTTTCTCGACTGATGAATTTTTAAAATAGTTATATATGCATTTTGTTTATGGATGTATATATGAAGGATATAGAGTTGCCAAGTAAATACTAGTAAAAAACTTATTTTTCATGCAAGTTCTTTTTTATTGATCAGTAAGTTATTTTTCATGCACGTTCGTTTCTATTTCATTTAAATAAAAACATTTCAAATTTGATCAAAATATCCAATAAGTTCTTCAGTAAAAATGCATTTTTTTTCTTCTCTTTTTGCTCTTTCCATGTTAACTCATCATTAGACTATTGCAGGTTATTGTTTAATATTAAGTTCTGTTTTGCTTAAGTGTTAAAGGTCAGTAATAATTGTGCTCCACCTTAGCTACTAAAAAAAATTTCTCAATTCTTATACAATTCTACTTATTTGAAGATAAAATATGTTCCAATCAAAATTATTTGTATAAAATTTAAATGAAATTGAAAAATCATGAATAGTTGTGTCATTATTAGTGTCAGAGAAAACACTATTGAACCTAGAAACTGTAGAAAGATAGAACTAAGTAAATACATCCTCCCCATCTGATTGGTCAGGTTATAGTCTTAATAACCTTACTTTTCATCCTATTTTTCTTTTACAGTTTTTAAGATTATAATATCTCCTTAGTTGTTTACCTTTATTTTAGTCCATCTTTAATGAAATATGGAAAATCTGCTTAGTTTAAACAGCTTCGGGATTGCTAAGTTTATTCAGACTCAGTCATATTTCCACCCAATTTGTATGATATTCTCTTTGAAATGGCATATAAGTAAAAACTGTAACTAATTTTGTATTTAAGAGTGAGAAAGAAATAAAACTGAAAAATATAAAATTAAAGCTTGGCTAGCAGATGATTAATCTGAAAATGGCTTTATAAACAAATATAACTACAAATTTTTTTTTAATATCAAAGGCAGCTTTTAGGTCTATAAATGCCAAGAAAATACTCTTTCCCCATTCCCATGACATCTATTATTTAAATAATCTAAAGGGTTATTATTATTTCTACCACCAATGAATATAGAACTCTCATACCTTATATTCTCCGTCTTCATTGGTTGGAGATGGTGTACAGAAACCAATGAAGATGGAGAATATAAGGTATGAGACATCTATTATTGTTATGAGAGAGAAGATATGGTCCTGGGTCTGGCGTTGAGGCCTGAATGCAGCTTGTTCCTCTTCCAAGTCATCCTCCACTAGTTCTCTTAGCTTATTTTCTAATAAGGAAGAATAGAGCTTGTACACAACCTCGGATAGACATATAGGTCTGTAGTTCTCGCATTCACTAGAATTGTCCTTCTTGTGAATTGGGACAATTATGTTGTATTCCCATTCCTTTGGGATCGTTTTTTCAGTTATTAACTTCTGAAAAAGATACTGCAATGCTTTCATCAGTTTTGCCCCTCCAAATTTGATGAATTCTGGGGTGATGCGGTCTCTTCCTGGTGCTTTTCCAAGTCTTAATCTCTCTACAGCTGCTTCCACATCCTTTTCCCATATCACCTTATCATATTCTTTCTGTATACCCTCTCTAGGTATTCTCTCTTCAGAATCTCTAGAGACTAGCTATAGTAGATTTACAGTTTTAAAATCAAGCTGTTGTCTAAATAAATCAATATTACTACTTTGATATGAATCTTGAAAAATATTTACATATTTTCACCAATCATAAATCATAAAAGCTAAACATTTTATTTTGTTTTAATTATTTCACTAAAAGAAAGATAGCTACAATTTTCTAATTTGTTCTTTCTGTAAACCATGTATCTCCTTGCCTAATTAAAGTAAATATTACATTTTTCAAAAGACTTGCAAAAGAAAGCTCAACTACTGAATATTGTTTCCCTACTTTTTAAAAAGAGTGAGGGCCCCTTAAACTGCTTTAATTAAATACTTAATATTTGTTTAAAATATTTAAAAGATCTTCACTGCTTACCTTATATTCATTGAACTCATCCAATGATGCACAATAAAAAATTCAATCTAATTTGTTTCATTCATTTTAAGAAATGTGTATCATAGAGCAAAACACAGACAATATACNTAAATTAAGAAAAATAAATAAATAAATAAATTTTCTATTTTGGTATCTATTGCAAATGGTCCAATTTTTGAGGAAGGCCAAAATTCAGAATTAGAAATATAAATACCTGCATTTTTACTTGAGTAAAAAAAACCTTATTGAAGATGATATGTGTTCTGTCTTAAAGTTCTATCATTTATATCCCATAAAATATTTATTTAAAAAATGCAAATGTAAATACTACTGTAATATCAGTAGTTGTGCTCTTCATCCACTCTTTCCAGCAACTCTAGGGCTATTGCTTAGTATTATCTTTTACGCTCATTGCCTGATCCTCTTGTAAGCTGAAATTTGTCATCTACTCTTCTTTAGGTCCATACTTAGGGATATGGTTGTTCAGTAGTTATTGCACTGGAATCTTAAGTCAAAGGTCCCAAGTTCAATACTCATAGTGCACAGTTAGTTTTTCTTTCCTTGCTCCTGTTTGGAATGTACCAGAGGTTTCCCGTTGTGCTCTTGATAACATACAAGTAGAGTAAAATAAATACTTATACTAAGTTGTGACTCCTATAATTTGTGATAATTATGTATATTGTGTATGTATGTAAAAACTCATAAAAAATAAGATCAAGAATAGAATAATTGTTGCAATTCTTTTATTGTTTAGATTTAAGACTTTATATTTAATGCATAGTATTAATTGTAAATAAACTATGTAAATAAATAAAAATATTTTATATAATTATTGTTACCATGAACCTTAAAAACAAGAAGAAAAGTGTGTTTTGTTCATTAGTTAGTAGAAAAAAATTGAATAAAATGTGAAGATTATCTAGGAGAAACCTAGTCTAAAAAAATAGTTCCCTATGATAAATAATCACACAATTCTGTTCTCGTAAGTGTAAAGTTTATGAGGGCATCAATGTTAATGCTGATGGACTTGAACCCTTCTGTGAATTATCAAAACCTTCATCAGTGTTGTTATCTGGGAATAACTGGCAACTCACTCCAAATCATGCATGGTATTGTTTAGCAAATACTACCCTAGTTTATCATGAAATTAGTTGAGGTGATTGATCTTTTCACAGTGCACTGTCCCCTCAAATATTACTTGAGCTATAGGAAAAAAGTCCAGAAGAGAATACCTCTTATAATTTTGGAGGCTAGCTTATTTGTAAGACTATGAAGATAATGAGAGCCTTATCAGACTTCTAATCATAAGATGTGTATGTGTGTATGAATATATATATATGTATATATATTTATAGGAGCAAAATGGTGCAGTGCTGGATACTGAATCCCTACTGGGCTCCAACTAAAAGCTCTCAGCCAACTTGGTTTTTTTTTCTGTATTTCTATTTGCAATAAAAGGATTTCTGGTGTGTTTCAAGGAACACCCAGCCCTAATTGTGTACAATTTGGTTGGAATGGTGTGCTGATCACACCTTCTTTATGTGTCGTAGGTCATGAAGAAATTCATCTTTAACATATGTATCCCCCTGGGCCTAGGGCCTGTATTTGACTTATTTATTTGAAGCCTAATTATTTTGCTGTGGCTGGCTTTAGCAACTTCCCTGAGCTTTATTAAATGCTTTAAGTTTACCTTGTGCAAGTCACTTTGGATTGGTATCACAAAATATCCTATGGAACAAGGTAATCATAATTTTTTTTAACAACAATCAAAATATTTTTAATGGCATCATTACATCACTAATTTAGGACATTTTTCAGCTATGTAAAATTAGCATTCTGAGTAGAATTTAAGAACAGCTTGATATGATGCTCTTACATGGCTAACTCTCTCACTCTTCCTGTACTTACTTCCGTAGCATTATGACCCTTTTCGTTCAATTTTGGCCAACTCCAACATCAACCCCCAGATATCTCTACTGAGTGTTGCTGTCTTCCAATTACAGGCGCCATGTGTGATTTGAGTATTACAAGTTACAAGTCCTCTTGAAGAAATTGTGATCAGTCTGTTAATCAGCTCCCTTGAATTGAATATCTTGGCCAAGTCCCAAGCTAATTAAGTGTCTGGCTCACCGCAGTTGGGACAACTTTATAAATTGAATCAAATGCATTTTCTTGTTATGGTTACACAAAATTGAGCATTAGTTTAACTAATGAGTATGGTTTAACTAATTGAGTATTAGTTTCCTAATTCATAATGCCTCATAAGCCAAAACCAAAGACTGCGGTTGAGGCAGGTACCTCAGCTTCAAGCATGCAGAATAAACGGGACTTCCTTTTTTTTTTTCACCATAAATTGATATCTGCAACTGCAACAAGATGTCATCCAGGCCAACATTGATGCCTGGGCCACTTCCTTTGCTTCAATTCTCAATGTTTTAGAACTTCTTTTAAGTTCTAAGTAATTCTTTTAAGTGGGACCATTACAATTCTGATAAATATAATAATTATAATAAATGAAAGGATTGGAGAGATTATTGGGGTTATGTGCAAAGTCTATAGATCTTCATTAAAAGTAAAAGTAAATTAAATAAAGCATAAGGGATACAATAATTTATTTCCTAACACTTAAGAAGCTTTGGAGATTAATTAAAACTAAAAATATATTGATAATTATATTTACTTTTATATACAAGTAAAAATATAAAAATTTACAAAGCATAATCTTTAACAGATATAGAAGACTTTAAAATAACAAATTTTAAGAAAAATAACAATTATTTTTCAAATAAATAAATAGTGACTAGTATTTTGAGATAAAAATATGAATAATTGATTTATCTGCTGTCTTAAGGGCAATTAGGAAGGTTTCCGGGGAAGAAAATATTCAATTCTAGAAGACATGATATCACAAAGAATAAAATGTAAAGTATGCTACAAATCCACCCTATCTGAAACAAGAAATAAATATTAAATTTTGAAGCTTTATTTAAATGCCGAATCTTTTTCATAAATTACTATAAATTACCATTTTACATATGATTTTAAAAATCCATTAATTACTGATTCAATACATTCCAAAGTATGGTAACTGATATTAATCTGGAGTTGGCCTTCATTAGGTAAGCTTCATTACTTAAAGCAACACTTTAAATTGTTGAGTGTGTCATATCTTACTTAAATAAAAACAAGTGAAAATGGGGATTATTTTCATATCTTGAAGCTATAATAAATCATTTTATATAATAAATGCACAGTTAGTTTTTCTTTCCTTGCTCCTGTTTGGAATGTACCAGAGGTTTCCCGTTGTGCTCTTGATTTGGAGCAAGTGATGATTTTTAAATAAAAAGAGAACAGGGGGTGTTTAATTTTTGTAGCCTTGTACATAGGATTTTTCCCATATGATGTATAGAATTAATGTATGATAATTAGAACTCATAGAATTTCTGATATCATAGTATACTAACAAGCATGACTATGCAAAATAGAAATATCTTTAAGACTATATGTAGAGTTATCCACTTGATTAAAACTCTTATTGATGCAGAAACTAATTAGGGGAACTTTAATAAATTAAAGAATGCTCTACCTTGTAGTCATCATAAATGAGAAAAAAGAATTAAAACAGAATTTTAATTTATTTAATAATATTAAACTAATTATTTTTGTTACATATCCAGATTTAAACATGATCATTATATTTAAAATAGGCCTTTCTATACCATAAAAAGTTGTATAATTTGGTTCAGAATTGAGAAAAAAAAAATATTAGGTTTTAATTTTGAAGAAAGCTATNTTTTTTTATTAAATAATATATTATATGAAGATATATTATATGAGTCAGGGTTTTGGCCAGGATCAGAAAAATAAAATACTCCAAAATTGTTGGGTAATTATTTTAATATTACCCATGTTTCGACTAAAGTTGTATGCCATCATCAAGACAGAAATACAACTCACACTATTATTCTTATACAAGAAATGCAAAGAGAGCCATAAAACAATCTTACTACCCAACCGTGAATCGAAGCTGGGTCTCCTGCTTTTCAGGCAGGTATGCTAACCACTTCACCATCGAGGCAGGATAGATAAACTCTCCAACTCTTCGCACTTTACTCCGAGTCTAAACCCCCAAGTAAGACGAATATATTGTTTTATGCTCGAAGGAGCTAACATTGTCGGCTATTTGTTAGACTCTCGTTTTTCTGATATTTCTTATTTAAATAATGATATAAATTGTGGTATTTAATCCCATGTTGAATTTTCTACAAGAAATGTAAAGGGAACCAGAAAAAAATTCTTACTACCTAAGCCAGGAATCGAACCCGGGTCTCCTACTTTTTTTCTGGATCCAATGCATTTCATGCAGAAAATTTAATGTGGGATTACATACCATAATTAATATCATTATTTAAATATTACTCTATTAGAATTATAGATTGAAATGAACAGACAGAGATAAGGCACGTTATGTGACAGAATAGATTTACAGATTAAACTAAACAATACAAATATTGAAACAATATAAGTTATAAATATCAGAGAAATATAAAAAAAAAAACTGTATGTGGATCGGTACGATAGTGATGACTGGAGAGATCTCAGAGTGAAGTTTATGGTCACATCTCAGAGTCCAGAACTAAACTGAGAGACGAGTGAAAAGGGGTGGGAGGGGGTTTGTCGGCACATTTCAAGTTAAGTAACGATGGTCCGGTTAATGCATTCAAAGGAAAGTTGGAAAGGCAGATGCTGGGGATTATTTACCTGAATTTTTCCCTTGAATTATATGGAAAATATTATAATAAGCTTAGGAAATTTTGTCTTAGTCCCATTCCAAAATCATGCGAGTAGAGGTATTGTTGTGAAAAGAAGGGTTAGAAAGAGACAAGGATCGCTGTATCAGGTTTCTGGTGACATTGGTGAGGAGTATATCAAGGAAAGGGAGACATCTATCAGATTCATATTCAATAATGAATTTGAGTGGGGATGGTAGGAATTGTTGACTCTACGATCTGTGGGATTTTTTCCGGATTAAGGAAAAGTACAAGATTATCAAGATATTTCTTAATATCTTATCTTTTTCTGTCAAATAATATACCTCATCTCTGTCTGTTCATTCCACTCTATAATTCTCTATGTGTAATAGTATATATTGTATTTTAGCCCTGATGATGACTTATAAGTTAAGTCAAAATGTCGGCTTTTTTGTGACCAACAACCAAATCACCAAAGTAACTGAAATAAAAATTTCTACTAGCCGAGGAGCACTTAATTTTAGAAAAATAAAAACAGGTATAATTTTTGTTCAATAGAATAATATAATAGGAATCCTGTAAAATAAGCTTTTTAAAGTAATATTTAATATATTATTTACATTACCGTTTTATCCAAACGAAACTTGTTGGCACATAAACTGGAGAACATAATTAATACTGCTGACAAGAGAACAAGAACTGATAGAGCAAGGCTCTGAGATTTAACTATTAGATAGTGCCCTGGTTCAGATGAGTTATAGGTTGCTTTTAAAAGCCAAGGCAATCCCAAGCATATTAGTACATCAAAATTATTGGCTCCCATAGAATTGGATAATGCCATTGAACCATGACCTGTAAAACAATTTTATCTCAATAAATTTCAAATTAATTTTTCTTAAAATCTAAATTTAAATGCAAAAATAAATTTACTTGAATTAAGCACTAACAGATTGATCATTAGGGATCGTATTGTATAATATTGTATATTTATACAACTTCTAGCACTGATTAATTTTCCTCCCCAAAAAAAAAAATAGTATCATTCCTAATGATAAACTATCTTCATAATCTAACTTTATTCAGAAAATTATCAGCATAAATAAAAATAGAGGTAAATAGTTTTTCATTAAATATTGACATAAATGGGAGTAAATCACAAATTTTAACTTAAAATCAGATAATAAAAGTCCTTCAGTTAAATATTATTGAAGCTCCCTAAAGCTGAATGAGATATGAGAGGACGGGAGGCATGCAACCCTCCTAGTTACTTATCTTAAATATCTCTTATAGAGAGACTTTTATAAGAATGTTTTGTGAACACTACACACTGAACAGCTTGACTAATCACAATAAAATTCAAAATATAAATAACTCTTGGTTAGAAAATATCTATAGTTTTTAAGCAAAAATAGACCAGCAAGGATGGTACTTTAGGTTTGGAAAAAATAAAGGAGTGAGTAACTTTATTTTTTAGCTAAATATCAGTCTAAGCTTGTTTTCATATTTAAGGTTTCCACAATGATTTCTGGTAACAATATAAATTTTAAATAAATTTAAGTTGTGACTAAGTTACTTTAGAGGAGACTTAAATAAAAATATCAATTTTTATCAGGCAAGGATTGCATTTTATTTTTAAGAATTTCTCAAAATATTAAATTTTCTAAAAAAAAGACAATGTCCACCATGCAAGAACTGTGCAAACTAAGAGAATTCCTTAGCACTGTAGTTCGATTCGCTTTTAATTGAAATTGCTGTATCATGAAAAATTTTTTTGAAATTGTCTATTTCACTACTTATAATAAAATTGTCTTTCAAAACTTTTATTTATTTTAAAATAAATGAAAGTTTTGAATTTTATTATTACTCTGAACTAAATATTACATTCATTGCAGCGAAAAGAATTTTTGTACTCGTATGTACGTTTCTTCTATTCGTAGATCATTTTTCCTTATTAACAAACTTGGCCTTTTTTTACTTTCTGAGACCATAATTTTTTTATGAATTTTACAATTAATGTAGTCTTTTTTATTTTTATTGGGAACATATTTTCTCATTAAAAAATATACGACTATTTATATCTTTCCTATTTTCCAATCATAACTGCTTTGTAGGTCAACTGAACAAAAGTGGGCTTAAAATGACCAATAAAATATCAAGAGCATAGCTTCTGTTTTTAAGATTGACATGATATTATTCTGGCAGTTTTGTTAAATATGAGGAAGGGTATTTTCCAATTTAAAACATATTTATTCAGTTGTAGATTTAGCCAAGAGTATTTAAAAGTACTTATATAACTATAAAATAGAATTTAATGAAGACCAATATTAAAAAACTTATTTCTTACAATAAGTTTTTATATTAAAAAAAATAAAATTGTCGTAATTTTGTTTATTTAAAATCAATATTTTTCGTCTGGAAACTAAGAAGTAATATGTGGCCCTCTTCAGATCACAACTCAACAACAATAACAAATATTTACTTCATTTAAAAATATTAGGGTAGACTTATTTTTGAAATTACAATTAATAGTTCAAATGGATAGTTTTTGAGCATGGAGATTATAAATAGAAAATTTTTTGGAGTTTGGTCAAAGTTAACCCAAAAAATACAATTAAAAAAACTGTATTTTTATTATCTGCCAGCTTATATAGTAAACTAACTTCAGGGCTATCATGAAGGCGTGAGGTACATTTTGTCACCAGGATCAAATGTTTATGAACTATTAAATGTTGGTCATGAAATTTGATCCAGGAGACAACACGTTGCCTTCATGAGAGCCCTGAAGATGGCCTACAATTTAATCCAAAACATCAGCAGATAATAAAAAATACACTTTTTTAAAATAGTATTTTTATGGATCAACCTTGACCAAAATTCCAATAAATTCTCTATTAATTACAATCAACTTTAAATTTAATCTACTAATTACTGTTTTTAAGAGGTTCTAAATTGTTCCACTTTAACGGCTATAATTTTAAATACCTTTTAAAAAATGTGCATTACCATGCTTCATTCATTAAAATATCAAATTTTAGAGAATAGTATGGTTGAATTATAGTTCATAAATACCAACCTTGTTTAGCAACAATAATGCTTGATGCAGCTTCAGGTATACTCATTCCAATAGCAATGAATGTTAATCCCAAAGCAGAATCTGGTATATTTAAAATATATCCTAGTGGAAAAAAAAAAATCAAATTAAGCCAGAAAAATGTGAAAAAAATAAATAATCAAAACCAGATTACATAATTAGATGTTTGCATTTTCCAAATTAAAAAATCAAAGCTCTTGCATAATTCCTTATTTAGAAATTACTATTATTAGAAAATAAATGAGCAAATTTGTAAATTTCCTATTAAAGAAAAAATTTGCGTATTAAGATATACTGGAGTGAAGTTATTTTATTTAAGAAGAAAGTGAAAGTAAACTTTGTTTTAAAATCTACATTTTCTTTTTCGAAAAAGCAATAAACTTTCTATATTTAGTTCTGATAATTTNAGTTTCGTACCGTGACGTCGAAGGCGAGCAGATGGGGGTGGGTGGGACAAAATAAAGGGGTAGTAGAAAATCGAGCCTAAGCCATCGGTCCCACGGTTCGACGCTTATTCTTTGAGACTGATTTATTTCACGAAGACTGAAGCCGGGTCGTTCAGTGTACGAACTCCGAGCTTCGCGGCAGTTCGTCTTTCCATTTTCTCCTTTTTCAGTTTGTACGCGTATGGACCGCGTGTGTGTCTGACAGGCAATCATAAAGTAGTCAGTTCGATTTATTAATCTACAGACGCTCAAAAACATTTAGAAATTCGCCACAACTATACACATGACAACACAGACTTACACTATTTTTTTCTCCTTGAACCAACCAATTTTTGATACTAGTCCTTGAGAAGGCGGCGATTATGTGTACGGGGCGAGCAGATGCAAACCTGTAGGACCGCCCTGCTATGAAGGAAAAGTTTCTGTTTCTGCTGCGTCTGCTCCAACAGCTGCTAACAACAGAGAAGCTAAAAATATGGTCATATTCATAATTATATGAAAATGTGTGTATATATGTTTGTGAGTGTGTGTGTGTGTGAGCGTATACTTTCAAGCAATGTAATTAAATTTCTGAAGGTTTTTTTTTCGAGTATTTTTGGAATTTAAGGTATTATAGCTACCGGTTAGAAATCTATTATTATCTATAATATTGGTTCTTTAGGAACAAAATTTATCCCAGAAGGGGATTGCAATGCTAAACACAATTTTTTTGGCTGCAGATGGCGACTCAGAGGCTGAAAGTGACTTTAGATCTGTCTTCAAATCCTGTCCCTACCATGTCCTATCCTCTCCCTACTGACCTACATCTCATTCCAACATCATTAAAATTGGAATTAATTAAATTCCTACTCAAGTAACTAACCTTCTTGATCTCTCATCTGATCATAGTCCAGCACACTTAACATTTAACACTAACCTGAATTCATAAAATACTCCAACCCAATATCCTTGGCCAAGTCGATTTGCAATCATTTCAAGTTTACCTGAAGAAGAATTTACTAACATGAATATACCACATAAAACACCAGAAGACCAAGGCAATGAAGTCAACAAACTACCAGAAGTACAAACAGCTATACATGTAACTTTGAATAACACAATTAAACTGTATGAAATGTAAAATGTATGAAACTATATCCCATAAATCCAAAATTTCCACATTCTTTCCTTAACTCACTGGTGTCCCCCCAGAAGGAATCCTTATAATCCTCTTTATATTTACATACAGATATTCCTACTCTTCCCAACCCCCTTCTTCAGTTTTGCTGATGATGCAGTAATTATTTTTTTTGTAAATTCAAGTCCCATCCTTCTTGTTTCCCAATCCCTCATAGAATAACTCCTATAATCCTAGCTATCCACGAAGATTCAAAGTGAATTCTGAAAAATCAAGCTATATCACATTTACTCTTGGCTGCTCATCCTGCCCTTCAATTGAACAGCTTTCCCACCCTAATCCTCCAAAAACTCAAGCCACTTTACCTTGGTCTAGTCTTTGATAAACACCTTCACCAAGGGTTCTCATACTTGGGAAAAGAGACAGGCAACCAACAAATGCTACAGACTTTTACCAAGACACACAGAAAAACTTTGAAAATTATTCCTAATTGATAATGTTTATTATGACTAATAAATTATACTATACTAAAATCAACAAGTACTTACAGCATAAGCCCTCCAACATCCAACGAATTATATCCCTACAATCCAAGATCTATGGGAAATGGACAATACCCACCTCTATACTTATCTAACCTCACTGTACTTGAAATAAATGATCTTGAAATCACTTTTATAGCTACACTTGCTAAAACTCGATAAATAATTAGTCATAATAATCTCTATAGTCAAAAACTATCAACTTGAACTCAATAAATAATCATTCAATCTCGCCTTCCTATCCCTATATCAGTATCCTCTCATTCTATATGTGACCATGTTCCTGATTGACCCAGACCTAATTGCAAACCAGAAATTTTCATACTTAAATGTAAAGTGTAGACTAATAATACATTGAATTACAACTTTTTATTTATTTTATTTTTTTTTTTTTGCGCATCGACTGCTGAGGTCGTTGGCGCAGTTGAATAACAACTAAAAATAAATTAATAAAGTACTAAAATTATATTTTACTGACTAGAAAAAAAATATTCATAAAAATTATAAATTTATTAACATTTCTAACATTACTAACCTATAATGGACATTGCCCATAATATGAGGTAGCATAAAATTCCGATCCAGGTGACAGACATGATGAATGTGAGATAATAGATTTTTGATTCCGTTCCTCCACCTCTTGGTTTAGGTATTGTCATTGCTAGGATGAAATCAAGAGGTAATGTAAGTAGCCAAATGGGAAGGGTGGATCTATTCCATGGTCGAAGTACATCTTCTAAAATAGAATATGGTCATTACTTAGCTTCCACAAAAAGTAATGGCTCTAAAGTAACTTTATTTGTGTACATAAACAATTTTTACAGTTTTAATTGTAAATGTATTTAAGATAATAAATATGGACCATGAAAAAATATGAGTAAGTTAATCTTGAGAGAAAATAAGAGATCTCATTCAATGGTAAGTAAAGATTTTAGTTAATAGTTGGTTTTTGAAAATGTATAAGATGTAGGTAGAACATTTTATTCATAGATTAAGAAGTACAAATGCATAACATTTCATGTGAAAGAATAAATAAAATAATAATAATAATTGATAAGATGAAAGAGAAAAATATGATTTTATATATTTATTTATTTATAGTTAACCCAAAAGCTATACTTTCACACAAATTAGATTACAATTTTACAACTCAGGTTAGTACTAAACATTAAATAACTGGTAAATAAAATATAGAACATCAAATTGTATTATCTCTATATGCACAAACATGAATATTAACACTTAACTATAATAAATGTAGATGTGATTCAGAATATTTATAATTAATAATAAAAATTAATAATCTTTACACCTAAACAAAACATATTGTGATTTGCAATATACCCCCAAAAAAACATGATACATACATAGAAATATGTATTCAATTATAACAAAGTCATTAATGAAAAATTCAGTAATATATATATANTTATAATCAAGAATAACACACACAAAGATTTGTGTATATGTGTGTGTGTGTGTGTGTGTGAAGAAAAAATCCAAAGTCTACGCTTAACATTTCAAGGCAAAATACAAAAATTAAATAAATCAGTCTTAAAAAAAAAACTCATTGTCCACTATGTGTGTGTGGATAGAGCTAGTCAAACTACAAACCAGTATATAAGGAGGGGAGGTGGTAGTGAGCATAAAACTAAAAACTTCTCTCTAAAAGAAAGAGGAATTTCTCCAATATTATAGGCGGTACAATTTATAGAGTGTGTGCGTGTGCTTGTGCGTGTTAAATGTTAATTTACATGATTCAACCTTAAATGTTCATGCATTTCTTTTTCTTAGTGCTTAAATTAATTTACACTTCACATTATGGTTAAGTGAAAGTGCTAACATCATAACTTCTTTATGTTTTTCAATTAAAATGAAGAACAATATTTTGCTTACCAGCATTCTGTATTTGATCCATTGCTAATAAGTCCTCTTCTATACCATAAGATACAGAGGAATCTAAGAACAAGAAACACAAATTAATAAGGGGTATATAATAAATATTAATTTTTAGGGTATATAAAAATATTTAAAAATGAGGAATGTCCACAACTTAACTAAAAGATTGAATCGGCCAGAAAACAACTTTAAATATAATTCAGTAATTGAAATCTAGAATTTTTATCTTATCTTAACTGATCTGTAGCTGAAAAAAATATATTGTTTACGGCTTTTTCTTGAGTTCTTTTCACCCTACACCAATTTTATTCATTACAGAATCCTCAAATATAGAATATAATTCTTAACTTAATCAATATCAGAGCAAAAAAATCATTTTTTCTAAATAGCTTGCCTCCTCTTGCCTTTTCCCTCTCTTGATTAAAAACAAACATAAATACTGTGTACGACAACAAGGATGATTGATGAAATAAATATGAGTAATATGCTACTCTATGTATTATTTAATAAAAAATCAGTATAATTTGACAAAATTGTTACAATTTTTAAATAGTTTGTGACAAATATTAAAATATTAAAATTATGCAGAATAATTTTAATGACAGCCTCATCAAGTCTATACTTTCTTTTCACATATTTACATTGACAATTATTTTGAATTTGAATTAATATAAATTTTCATTTAGCTCAGTTGTCTTTTACTTCCCTGTATTGTTAGTTGGGTGATGCCCTATGTTAAATACAGACCGGCTGTATATTTTAATAGAATTTCATCTCAATGCAAGGCTATTTATATACAGTTCTCGCCCCAGTGATTACAGGCCTAGGAACTATTGTGTAATTCAAAGTGTAAGAAACCTCTATGTCAATGTCATGAATAATTCAAACATTTCTTGAGATTGAAAGTGAATTACAATATGGCATCTAACACTTTTACTGTAGAACTGAAGAGCTAGAGGTCATCTCTTAGTGGAAATTTCATATGAAACTCTTTATAAAGATTTATAAAGGAGAATGGGTTTTAATTGAAAGGCCATTGAAACCTGAGGGAAATGAAATAAGGATCAGGTTTTCCATATACCTCTTTATTGAATATAAACTTATCAACCATACTGAAAATTGTGACACATACAGGTTAGTGTTGGATTTTTGTACTAGCTAATTCATCTAAAATTAGATGTTTTTTCCTAACTGAAGGAATATTTTAGCCAGATTTTAGCCTGTCTACCACCCAGTGGATTGGAGAAATAAAATTTGAAATATCAGAAAAATTGATTGGACACACGGAAAACGACACTCGATCCGAACTTGCTTCGATTGAGAAGAAACTCTTTTGGGACCACTCTCTGCTTTCAAATCTTGTTTCTAACAACACTTGAACAACATGCACAAGAACATCCAGTTCACCATGGAACTCGAAGAAGAAGGAAGACTACCGTTCCTGGACGTACTTGTAACAAAAAAGGATCACCTCTTGAGCCACTCAATCTATAGGAAACCCACCCACACCGACAGATACCTACATGCCACTTCATCGGTGGCCTTCGGGCAACTTCACACCACCACCCGGCTCAGAAGGAAGGAGTCATCAACACCCTACTCAACAGGGCGGAGATACTCTCAGAACCAGCCCAACTGCCGAAAGAAAGAAGACATTTGAAGACCGCCTTCATGAAGAATGGCTACGACCGCAAAACTATATACAAGATCCAAAGGAAGTGAAATAAGCAGCGCAACAAGGAAGAACGAGAAGCCGAAGAATTCCAAGGACAAGTGACCATCCCCTACGTCAAAGGAACAACAGAGAAGATCGCCCGAATACTCAAAAATCACAAGATAAGAACAACGTAAATTATAAATAATTCATGAGAGGGAACAGAATAAAAAAATCTATCTGTTCCCTCTCATGAATTATTTATAATTTACGTGGGATAAAAAAAAACCACAAATAAAAATATTTAAAAATTAAAATTTAATATAATAAATGACGAGAGCCGACAAAATGCTTGACAATGTCAGCTACTTCGAGTTTAAGACGAATTTCTCGTCTTTCTCGTAAGTTAGGCTCCCGCTAATGAAGAGGGAATAGAGTGAGATATCTAGCCTGTCCTTGTGGTGTAAAGGTCAGCACGCTAGGCCCGGATAGCAAGAGATCCAGGTTCGATTCCTGGCGAGGACGGATAGATTTTTTTATTCTGTTCCCTCTCATGAATTATTGATAAGAACAACGTTCAGCACGGACAGAAAAATAACAGAAATCCTTCTGAAACCTAAGGATAAACTTGGACTTCAGACTCCAGGAATTTACAAGATTCCCTGCTTCTGCGGAACTTCTTACATCGGTGAAACCGGAAGGACGATAGACACACGTCTCAAAGAACACATTGCAGACATCAAACACGGACGCACAGAGAGGTCAGCTCTATCAGAACACTTCGCCAACACCTGCCACCACATCAAATTCGAAGACGCTACAATACTGGCCCGGGAAAGCAACTATTATCGGCGAACCATCAGAGATGCCATCGAAATAACCAAGAATCCGAAAAATATCAACAAAGAAGACGGATACAGACTGAGCAAAAACTGGAAACCAGCGCTAATTGACGAGAGTATCCAACCAATCAGTGACCAGCCACCTGACTACTCCAGAGACCAGCCGCCAGAACACAGTATCAACCAATGGGAAGGCAGGCTTCGCCCAAGGACCGGACTGCACCGGGATTATACACCACCTGGTGTATAAAACATGGTAATTATATACCACCTGGATTTTAAAAATCTCTCTTTTACAACTCTCATTCTCTTTTCAGCCCTGAAGAAGCCATCACATGATGTGTGAAAGCTCGGCAAATAACACTAATTTGACACGGTCCAACCCGGAAGAAGAAACGGTAAATATTATATAAAGCTGTTGAGAGTCATAAATACATATTTCTAAATTAAGAAGATTAATTTAAAACAATGAAAAAAAAAAAAAAAGATATGACTACTTACGACTTTTTGTCAGCAGTGGCCAGTACTCTAATGAAATATCATGCCTTCTTCGGAAGCGATCTAAGTAATCTTCTACTTTTGTCCTAATAATTCCATTGAATGCCATAACTGTTTAAAAAAAAAAAAATTGACAATGTAACTTAGATAAAAACATATTTACGAATTCTTCAAATACACAAAAGTCCATGTTCTTATCTCTTTTGGTATATAAAATAAAATAATTTAACTAAATATATCTACATTAGTCATGATAAAAATCACTCTTATTAGTATTTAACATGTAATATTTATAAACTACAAGGAAGTAGGCAATTTTGGAATAAGCTTAACCACTATATACACATATATTTATACTAAATGGTATATTTAGTGTAAATTATAATCTAAATTAAATTACTTCATAATATTGACTTATTATTATTAATTTAAGACACTCTAAACTTTATTTGTAAATGTTGTGCAAAAAAGAATTTACAAGCCATTGGATGAAGATTAATGACCAAAACTATTAAAAAATATTTAGGGCTTTATTAAGTCATAAAGCGTATATAGGAAAATACAAAATCAATCCAAAATATCTTAATTGTTTTGATTACCAACTAATATATATTTTAATTAATATTTAACACTTACTGACAAGGTAGACACCATATAGGATGACCAGAGTCAATGCTTCAAACCATTGGATTCTTGAGTCATACAAAAAGGCAGTGAGAAGAATTATCGAGACAAAATAGAACAGACAGTCTCTCACCAGTGGGTAGAAATCCACTTTTATCACCTTCAACTCAAAGCTTCAGAGATAATATGTTTAAAATCTTAAAAGTTGATAAAAGGAAAATATAAAATAAAAATTATAATATTGACTGTTAATATGGTCCAAACATTATTAGCTCAAGACCTTAGATTGGTACACTTATACTAAAATTTTAACACATCAAAAATAAGCCATCAAACACTGTCTTGCGTCAAAGCGCACTATTACAGTTGCTGTATTCAGTAATTCAGTTGAAGGCCCCAAGCAATTCCAAAATCATCAAAACTACATACATTTAGCAAATAAAATACATAGATACTAAATCTAGAATGGCATTCAAAAATTGACAGGCAGGAGGTACTTATACCAAACAGATTTCCCAGATTTCATTGAATATGTACATAAATATAAGTAAATAATTAATTTTATTTAAAAAACCTTAAAGGATTATTATTATTATTAACCAAATTTTTCAACAAAACTTGACAATACTGATTAGAATGTAGCCTGCAAATCATCCTCGAGACAAGGATATAAATATATGACGTTAGTATACATCTTTTACACGCTATTTTTTAGAAGGAATATGTATTTTTTCGAAGGACAAGCAGACACAAAATAAAGAAGTCCGACATGCTGCCTAATCCAAGTAGAGTTAACCCAAGTTTCTTTAAAGATGTATATAAATAAGAGTGAATGACAAAATTAAATTAAAAAACCTAATAAGCATTACCACAAAGTTTTGACTGACTAGAAAGAAAGAATAGGAGAAGCGTTCACCCATTTTAGTTAAATTTGTAAATGTCTTACTTAACTAGCAATTTTTGTAAAAATGTTATACAAGAGTACCCTTAGGAATTAAATTCACATTTAAATTACATTACATTTACTACATTCTTTAAATTTTTTCGTAGCTTATTCTTCATGAACGCTAACCACGGATGCGTTTACACACACACATATATATATATATACGTGTAGAATGGGTGAAAGTCATGTCCTGATACCAATGTGAATAGCTTGATTTCCTTATGGCAAATCTGCTAACACCAAATGAATTATAACCAGTTCTCTACTACAACCCTCCTCAGTAGTATGAGACAGCTGGGCCCTACATACATCAAAAACAAGGAGCTGGCTCCTGTAGTGTTATGAACATTTGTCAGTTTCTAAAAACTTCAATGTTATCAATTTTACAGTGACAATATCATTGAGTACACCTCAATAATATTTTTCTTTGGGAATATTTTGCAAGATGTTTCTGGAATACATTCCTGTTTTTTAATTACAAGTTATTAGAATACCAGTTTATATATGATTTTTAAAATATAAAATTGTAATAATAAACCTTAAAATTTCTTAACTAAGGCTTAAATGCACATATCTTAATTTTAATTAGATCATTTTTATTAGGTCATATCACTTTATTATGCCTCTAAGGTTTATTTAGATTACAATAAGCTGGTTAAGTCCCAGAAATTCCGTTTTAATAAATATTTTAATCATTTAATAATAGGATTTTTACTTCACTAAAAGCAAGGGGTAAGAACTCCCGACTCTTTCACTGGAATTAAGTTTTGGGAAGGGCAGATCAATGGGATGAAAAAACTTAAGGAAATAGCAGTCGAGAGGTATATTTATGTTCCATAGACGTTGCGAAATTGATCGCCGTCTCTTCCTGTTTTCTCCAAAATAATTAAAATATTAGATTACTCCGATTTCTATCAAGGGGAAGCGGGAGTTCCTCAAGGTAGTGTGCTTGGACCTATCTTATTTATTCTGTACACTTCTGACATCCCTACACATCCAAGTACCCTCTTAGCTCTATTTGCGGACGACAACGCTATTCTATCCTCCCATCCCGATTCTAAAACTGCTTCTAAAAACCTACAAGAACACCCCAAAAAAAAATCAAACAATGGTGTGGCAAATGGAGAATAAAAATCAATGAAGCAAAATGCGTTCAAGTTAATTTCGTCCTGCGGAAAAAAGACTTCCCTGAAATTAAGAAATTTAACAATATTCCTTTACCACATTCAAATTCCGTTCGTTACTTTGGGTTCCATCTTGACTCACGACTTACATGGAGCGAACACACTAAAATTAAAAGACAAGAACTTAATCTACGATATGGACTTCTATACAGACTCATGAATAAGAACTCCAATCTTACGATCGAAAACAAAATCTGGACTAACGGAGTAGAAATCTGGGGTGCCGCTAAGCCTTCCAACATCCAAAGAATCCAGTCCTTTCAATCCAATACCCTGAGAATAATTGCAAATGCTCCCTATTACGTATCGAATTCATCCCTTCACCACGATCTTGATATCCTTTTTGTCCAGGATCTAATTTCTTCCCGCTACAGCCTTTTCCACAATAAACTGACATTCCTTCCTAATTCACTAGCACAGACCTTGTCTTCCAACTCCAACCTCTAAAACCCTTCTCTTCGGCTGAAACGAAAATGGTCCCGCGACTTCCTGGTAAATAATTTGAGAATGGTGTCACTGGTCACCTCCTCTCCTCATGTGACTTTCATTAATGTCATTTTTTTTTCTATTATACATTGTCATCAAATTACAAAATGTTTTTATTTATTTTTAACAAAATGTAATATGTAAATAAAGGTTGTAAAAAAAAAAAATATTAAGTTTGACTGTTTACAAAGAAATTGCAAGTAGATTATAAATTTCACCTTAGCTGGGATGAGGAAGATACAAAGGGCTGGGAGGGCCAAGCTGTTGAATACTCCACAGCCAACCACAGTCCCGATCCCTACGTCGCCTTCTGTAAGAAATGTTCCAACGAGGTTAATGAAGAGGTCAGGGGAAGAGACAGCCGCTGCCATCAGTGTTGCACCAGCCACATCCGAGCTAAAGTGGAGTTCTGAAAAGGAACGACAACAATTGATTTTTGAACAAGGAAAGATAATCTCACATATGGGATAACAGTAAAAACTAAAAAATTCCTAAGACTCGGAATTAATTCTCTTAATCGGAGTTAAATATTGTAAATATTTATATTCAAATTTAAGTTTACGATTGATACTAATTCATTCGGCCTTGGCAAAAATTGATATGCTTCGGAATCTATTTGTCTGCTCTCATGAATGACAATTGCGGCTTGAAATTGTTTTGCCTTTAAATAATAAAAATAAGGCAAGTTATTTTCTTCTTCGCACTAATTAATGGTACATGATATTTAAATATTTACTTAAGGAATTGAGAGTAATACTTCAACTAATCAATATTACCTTAAAACCTCTTAAAAAACAATTATATTTTCGCACAATATCTTCACCATATCTTTTATTACAACCATTTTGTTTTTAATGTAAAAATAAATTAATATACGAAACCAACACAATTAACTTATAAGAAAAAATAATAATATACATTTGTTGGGAATACATTAGTCAACGTCTAACATCTCATTCATTAAACAAAGACATCTTCTAGTCAAATTCTCAGATTAATTCAATTATGGAGAATAGTAAAAATTAATTCATTGAGTATAGAAAATATAGAGGCTCCCATAAAAATTGTTGCCATTCATTATTTAGATGCTAAGTCGCAGAATATCGGGAGAAACCATGATCCCTATAGCCTACCCTTAGATGCTGATGTCAGGATAACTTATTCAACCCTCTACTTTACTTTTCTTACGAGATACGATCGCTTTCCTACGGTTGCTTTCATTTCACAAATTTTAAGGGATTGAGAACGCAACCATGGCGGGAGAGACAATCACTGAGGTCACAAAAACGAGAGTAGAAAACTATAAAAAAAGTAAGGCTATCAATTAGAATTGATCCAAATTATATTAATTTGATGTAAAAAAATGGATAACTGTGTCGTTAATGCCGAATATATATATATATCCGTGAATAAAGGATACTTTGAGATTTATTTTAAAACCTAACAGTTGGAAAAATTGAGAGGATCGTTTTAGTTTATAAAAAAAGAAAGAACAACTTGCATTAAAATTACTATTACAATGCGTTTGGCAGTTAAAGTACTCACTGTAACAGATGATTTTTATGGCTGTCACTAGATACCGATCGCATATCCGAGCCAGGAACACAAACAAGTAGATAATGATGAGCACAATCACAATGACAGTCGCAAATGGGTCACCAAAGAATTGAACTTGCGGGAAGTCATGGGCTGCCGGGTGTGTACACTTTGGAGTCAAGTCGTCTTCATGTTTTATTCCTGAAATCAAACAAATGTAAAGTCTACATTAAGGGTGTTTATATATATAGTATAAAATAAAGATTATTGGAGAATGAATAAATTAATTCGTGTGTGCATATGTATATATAATATAGACATGAGAGAGAGAGAGAGAGAAGGAGAGAGATAGAGGGAGGGAGAGAGAAAGAGAGAGAGAGACAGTGAGATAAAGAGAGAGAGAGAGAGAGAAAGAGAGAGAGAGGGTGTGAGGGAGGTAGGTATAGATCTCTAGAGTACGGTCAAGTGCATATAGTATACATTTAATATGGCTTAATTCCCACTGGTCATATCAACCAGAATAAATTTTTCGTATTTATGCATAGTACCAAATTTTAGTTAAAAAGAATTGGGATTAAACTAAATAACTGAAGGCTTTACTCTTACTTTTTAATTTTAAGTATAATTAGTTACCCGAATCAGGTTTAGTGAAGCATATTTTACGTTCTTGCGTAGCAGATTTTTCTTACAGCGGTAAAACGATGACCTATCGTGAACTCATGCATTCATAAATCTAACGAAATGTATCTCAGGCACCTAAACTACAGAATACTCGGTATATATATATATATATATATATATATATACACTGCCGGACAAAATTAAAGGATCACTTCAATATTTTGAAATTACTGAACTGTATAGGGTATTTTTGAAAATATTCTTTTTTCTTTGGAAGTCACACTTTATTATAAGGGTAATAAAAAATAAAAAATTCTTTTCTAGAAATTTTTAATAAGAAAACAAATCAAAAAATAAAAATGTCCTACAGTCTCAAAATGAAAAAGTAAATCTTTGAAATGAAATGAAATAACAAAACTGAATAAAAAGGAAGAATTCGAGGAAAACGATCAATAATTGGTATTCCCACCTCTAGCTCTGATAATTGCTTCCATTCTCCTGCCCATTCCAGC
>KZ807468.1:365673-406387 GCA_000696205.2 Oncopeltus fasciatus | reverse complement strand
TATATATATATATATGTACGGCTTAGGAGGAGAAGGGTTTAATTTAATAATTTTGTTGTTTCAAATTCAAATGAAAATTAAGCATTCACAATTTTAATTAGAATTTCATTTAGAGTATCCACTATGTTTTTATATTTTATATAATTAATTATTCGATGTATAGATTGTTTATATTAATAATCATAAGAATTGAAATTGTATACACCTTAGGAAAAAAATACCTTTATTTCTCTCGCGATGTATTAACCGTTATTTTTTTTTCCCCTCTCTCTTTTTAATGTGCTAACCTCCCTATCAACCACTTAGGTTCATGGAGGGAGGCTATCTACAGGTTACCACCCCATTCTAAACGTCCATGGTTCAGGACAAACTATTATTTATACATGAAAGCTTACCCTAGACGGGATTTGAACCAGCAATGCAAGGATTGCGAGACCTGAACAGATCCCCTGAGCTAGACCCTATTCTGAAGTTAAAAACAATGAAAATAACCTACTTTACTTCTTTAAATCATTAATTATTGGTTGATAAGAAAATTGAAATGATAAAATAATCCGAAATGTCCGCTATTCAACATATTCCGGTTACACAGAAGCTATTTTCAACATTAATTACATATGATTATGTTTAAACTCAGTTTTATCAATATTATCATGAACTTACGACGTAATATATAGCAATATTCTTTAATTACTTCCCTCTTTGTTTATATTTTTATTGTATTTAATATTAATATAACATTAATGTGAGAAATACGAGTATGATTATGAACATTGAATGTTAAATAGCTGAGATATCTCTGTAAAAATAAATATTTTTTATTCAAGCCCTGTCTCATGTACTCCTCTCCTTTCGTTAATATTTATATCGAAACAGTTATATAATAATTATATTAACAAGCATAAATTTTGACTGACAAATAACTGAACAGCAAATCGATATGTTCTGTTTAAGCCCCTTCGAAGTACATCTTCATCGTGTTGATTTTCTGAAAATCAGTATGTAAAGTACCAGTTAAATTGACTAGTTACTCATACATAGATCGATAAATGCCTAAATTCCATAATAAAAAAAATATATCTTTTTCAAATTCTTTTTCATCATATCTTATAGCAATTTTGAGACACAAACGCCTTAATTTACTATGAAAAAACTCCAAATCACGCAAAATCACTTTGCAGAGTGAATTGAAGCCAACCCTTTCTCTTTACTTCTACTTTATAGTTTTATTAGTATGTCATTGTTTATTTGGTGTAGCAATCTGTAAGGATTGCGATGCATTTCAGGACATTTGGCGCCAAAAGCGGATGTGTATCCTTGGCGGGTTATTTATAACAGTCGGAACAGTGAGACAGTAAACAATAATACATAGATTAGCAGGTACTGATACTAGAGGGTTGTTTGTCTTCCAATCTATGATAAGAATTTATTCGAAAATAAGTCTCAGGAAATAATTTTGTAAACATTTCCGACCATGACCTATTTTTAGCGGATTAATTGAGATTTTATTTGTGTAATACGATTCTTCTTTGTTGATTAATGAATGCTAGCAGTAGTCATTGTTATTAGATCGAAATTATTTGATATTCTAATCTCTTTAATTAATTGCCGTTATCAATATTGGCACCAGGTTTATCTTTTGCTCCCCTAATTTTAATTGTTTCCTATCGCTGTTAAATAGAAACTGAGACATGAAAAGTCTCGTGAAATTTTTTAAAATCACGTCACAGAATAGCAATTCTAGATATATTTTTTGAAAGCTAAATCAGATAAACGTAATTCTCCCAATGCCTGTGTCTTAATGATTCCTAATTCTTTCTTAATTCTCTTCAAGTACTTCTTACTTGTGCTAAGTAAACAAGATTAACGAATGTATTACAATTAGCACTATTGTTCAAAATTTAATCTCTTCTTTCACGCTGTTAATTTTTCAGAAGGCACCGGGTTAAGCGAAGGGATCTTCTTAGTTCCAATAGCTGCAGATTCGTGTACTGGTTTTCATTTTAGTTACATTCGTAAATTTTTTCCCTAACAAAAGCTTTTCGTAAAATATTGCATAACATAAACATAAGACAATTACACTTGCGAAGTTCTTTAATCTTTTTCGTAGTTCATAAATTTTGATCTCCCCTGACAAATTAATCTAAGAGTATTTTAATGAAAAGTCTATGTAGTAAATTTTTTTTTATATATTTTAAAAAAAAGAGAGAGAAGACCGACCAACACTCGAAATTACATTCTTGAAAAAAAATTTTAGTAGGCATTTTTTCTTAATGCCTAGGAATGCATATTTTATGGAATACAACTGATATTACTATAATTTATTTAGGAGAAATAAGCAATCTTGCCATCAGAATTTTTTTTTTCGACCTTTAGTGCTTTTTTAAACTCTATCAAATTTTATATAAATTTAAGGGGTAAGAAGCCCGAAGCATTGTAAAAAAACTTTTTTTAAATAAAAATATAAAAAAATACTGATGACAGGACTGCTCATTATTTCTAAATAAATTGGTTTGAGAATTGTCTTTATAAAAAAAATATATTACAATATTTTAAATAAATAAACATATTTTTTTCGTTACGCTAGTGATAATGAATATTTAATAATAGCGTTGTATATTACTTTAGTGTAATATATTAGTTTAGTTTTGCACTGTGAAATTTGACCATAAGCCCCCTCGGAGATCTCACCAGACTTCACTACCAGGGCGATAACCTACAGGTTAAGTCGAAACATCGGTAATAACAAAATAATTACCCATGAATTTTGAATTATTTTGTTTTTCTAATTCTCGTAGAAACCCTGACTAATTTTTCCAGCAATTGATAATTACTTATCATTTTATTTTACTTTATTTTTTTCAATTTCTAGAAAAATCAAGAAGTTATTTCTAGTAAGAATTTCCTTAATTAATGGGTGATGTAATTGAAATAATTCGAGATGGTCTATTAAAATATATTAAACTTTATAACATTTTAAAGAACGAAATATTATATATTAATCCTATTTGTAGGTTGGAACTGGAAGAGTCACAAGTAAATTTATAATAATTCCGACACTGGAGCTTTTTCTTCCTTTATTGATTAATTTTTCATATGTTATTCCTCGATGTTTCGCGCATTTATTTAAGTGGTTCATTATGTATTAATTTAAATATTAAGAATGAAATAATTTGGCTTTAAACTTATATTTAGAATTAAGACAGAAATCGGGCTGAAGAAATGTATTATAAATGTACTGAATTCATTCGCATACCAGACAGAAAGTTGGAAAAACCCGGCACTCTAGATATCTAATTTGCAAGGAAATATTATTAATGGTTTTAGAATATTTTATTTTACTTCTAAACCAAGCTATTCACGTTGGAACCATCATGCAACATATGAAAACAAACCCCTGAAATTGATCGAGGGTGAGAAGGGGTTTTAAGAACACAATTTAAAATCGTAATATCTTTATTATATATTATTATTAGCATCAAGAAAAAAATTCTATTTCGATTAAAATATGATTTATTTGTATTTTAAAACATTTTTATGAGTACTCATATTAAAGAATAAATTTGAGAATGTAATTTCGGATTGCAGAACCCTATTTTTAAAAATAAGAAATCATATTTGATATTTATGTTTACTATTACAAATGGTTGAATAAATTCATTTTTGGCTGAAATAAGATGAGATGGTACGGGGTTAATTGAAGTTGATAGATGTAACATTTATTTTTAACAATTATATTTTTTTTAAACTTGTATAAAATAAAACGCTTATATATTACAGACTGTAAATACAAAGTTGAGCGTTCACATGCATTGTGATTCCATCATTTAAGCTCATTGGTCTCTCCCGTACAGATAGATCTATTTCAGTTACACAAACATAGTTATGATCGGATGCAGTGGAATGAGGATTAAAGTATAAGTATAATATTTATNATTTAAGAGCATTTTGCAAAATGTAATTCTATTTGAAGAATGTAATAAATAAATAAACAAAACGAAATAAGCGAAAGTTAAAGCCATTTTTTGTTCTCGGGTTTCCTAAAAACCTGTGAAAAATTGTCGAAACCCAATTGAAGCATAATAATTAATATTTAAATACATACAATAACCTCCGTTTATAGCAGTGCTATGAATACATTTTCTGACTCAGCTTAATTCATGATACCTTGAACAGACACAAATACCATATTTACTCGATAAAAAACCGTATCGGCCTGATAGTGAAGGCTATAAATACCACTGATTTATCCTTCAACTTAAATAACGATCCATTCAAAGCTAGTTAATTAATATTTCTTTAGAAATTTTCAAAATAAGAAGTTCCGTGCTACATAGATGCAAGAAAATATTTTGTTTTCATATAAATACATCATTTTAACACCATACTTACAATTCGAACTGGTTACATCGTACATTTAAAAAAAAAAAGTGGTATTAACGCCAAAATGTTCATTGCTACAAACTAATTACATGTTATCTATTAAAAAATTATAAGGTTTGAGAAAAAACAATTGTAATCGATGCATAACTAATAAACATTATTCAAATTTTAAATAATTTTTAAGTTAAGCATGAAGTTCTAAAATATTTAAGTTGTAGCATAATTAAAATATTTTAAGAAAAAAAAATTAACAAAAAAAACATCATCATATATCAATATTGGGAGATCTATAAAAAATATCCAGGTCAAACGTAAAATATATTGGCAGAAGCTATAGCAAATTTGACAATTATTATTATTTGTACGTTAGCATTAATTAAATATAGGGTGTTCTAGAGTGGAAAATGCTGGTTTTTTAATAGAAAGTAAGATGGCGCTTCAAAGGGAGTTGGAAATTTTTCCATCATTTCCGCCTTACGAGGCTTAAATTCATACGCATATTTAATTCTTATTTAGTAAGTAGTAGCAAATAAATGACCTATAATTATATATAAAAACTTATTCATTCTTATGCATTACCGGAATTTTTCAAATTTTTCACTAATCTTGCAGAAAATAAATTTGGATTGAAAAATAAAATTTAGAATAAAATACGGTCCTAACTACACAAATGCATTATAAAGGAATATTAAAAAGACAAATATGAAAGCAATTGACACATTCTTATTGAAAAATAAAATACTACTATATAATATCGAAACAAATGTCAATTCATAAACTTAATAACAATTTTTTATACATATTATTCAAATTCTTATGTTTTTATATTATGTTTTTTCTTTATATTATAAGTATTAATTTAAATAAAGTCATGTCTCAATGAAAAATTTAGCCACTATTGCTAAACAATTATTTTGTTATAGAATATTTTTTTTGTAATGTTAATAATTTTAAATTTTGCTCTCACACTAGACACTCACTCCCCTCGACCTTTTTTAGTAATTAAAGAATTTCTCTGACACTTTACTAAAGGTAGCTTAATGTGAAATTAAGTTTAATTTTTTTTTAAATTACAAACGCTTGAGCTTCAGCACGTACATACAAATACAAACTATACTTGCATACACACACACACAACTTTGAAGAGACCATACTTTTAGCTTCTCTAATGTCATACTGATTGATAAAGATCTATTGATATTTTTCATTGTAACATTGTCATTGTACGATACACAATGCTGAATTTTTAACAGTAAATCTTTTAATAAAAGTGTAATGAAAAACAGAAAGAGGTTCGACACGTTCAATTATGAAATTGTAAAGTAAATAAATATAGGTGTTGGTAATGCTGATTTTTTAATGATTTTTAATTCAATTATTTGTAAATAAATATTACTATCTTGCTTTTCCGTTTGAATTAAATAAATTTAATGTAATCGCTATTGTTAACAAATTGTGAATACAGATCATCATTTTCAAATTCAGGGGTTAAAATGAGCCCGCGCTCTTAGTGAGTAATATGCCCCATGTCTTCTGAAATATTCTCTACTTTGGGGCATACAAAGTGAATTACTTTTCATTTCTGGTAAATAATGTGGACACTACAGAACAAAATGGTTTAATTCAACTTCAGGTTTCGGAAAAATACAGTCAAATTAGTCGGAAACAAATCGGATACTGGTGGATTTTCTTGAAGTCTTTGGAGCAATATAATATTAATTGAAACCGGACAACGGGCACCGAGGATTTACAGTTAGACGAGATTGAGATATTGTTAATGTTTTTGTTTTTTTCTCTTGATATAGTCTGTATAAGATAAAGAATAATCCGTCTAACAGAACAACTGTCAAGCATGCATGACTCCTTCGTACTTGTTCGACTGGACACAAATGATACCAAAGCAAGTAACATGATCTCTCAGCGAGTAAGAGATAGACAGTCAACATCTGTAGATGGAAGAGGAAGTTCGCTATAGGCCGCCGGAAATTAAAGAAGAGGCGACTAATATCTCTCAGTTACCACTTTCTCTTTTATACAATTTTCGTAAACATTTAAGAGAATTTAAACTGTTCAAAATTACCTTACATTAATAAAATTGAGTAATAATATGAATAATTAACCTATAAATAATTAGTTCTATGAATAACTTAACTTGACATTATAAAGTCAATAAAATGTATTTTTATTATTTATTATTCAAATAATAAAGATGGAATTTATGCTAAAATTTTATTATTTTACACATAGAAACCTCCACTCACTCACTCATACATAGAAATAGTGTCATTCATTTCCAATTCAAACAAAATATAACTAAAAACCTTATTGAAACTTAAATAATCAAACAGTTTTAGAACCTTAAGCTCTAAGGATGGGAAAAAAGTCTCAAAATTGCTTAGCTTCTGTAAAAAAAAAAAAAGTTTAAATTCTAGGGCAAATTTGGTTATCTATTTCAATCCTTTGAATATCTCCATTTTTATAGAAATAAACGATAATATAGTTCATAATTCAATTACTCTAAAAAGATAACAAACATTGCTAAAATGCTAACATAGTCTGTTTCTTCGGCAAACCTACTCAAGAAACTTCGCCTAGTTCACCAGTTACATTACAGGACATTTACATTTTTTCGGGCTACTTAAAGTGTAATTTAAAGTTTTATTAAAAATAATCAAGCAGATTAACTTTTTAATGGAATATTTTATTGTGCGTTGGACTAGAACAGTGTAAACTAGGGTAGACTGCGTTAACCTCGATTTCTAGTGAAGTAAATTATATGCTACTAAAAACTTATTTGTGAATAATGTTTTTTTGTCATGTTCCTTTTCATTAAAATTTTTTCTAAAAGTATATTATTCTAATTTAATTAATTAATTTTATTGCTTTATAGGGTTTATTACAGTAATCATTTTAATGATACCATAACAAAAGATTGTGGATTAATAAAAATTGTAGCTCCGAAAAAAAAAAAAAAAAGATTTCTGGTTAATATCTAATTTTGTTATGACGATAAAGAGAATATATTCTACAATATTTATATTAACCATAAAAACCACTGTTCTCTTAAATAACCATAACTTCTGAAGTACAGTTCTAATATACTTTAAGGTTTCAGTTGAGTCTCAACCTCCATTCTGCTTAAATAAAAATAAATACGCACACACATATATATGTGTGTATATATATATATANTTTTATTTTACTTCTAAACCAAGCTATTCACGTTGGAACCATCATGCAACATATGAAAACAAACCCCTGAAATTGATCGAGGGTGAGAAGGGGTTTTAAGAACACAATTTAAAATCGTAATATCTTTATTATATATTATTATTAGCATCAAGAAAAAAATCTATACAACATAATAGGTGTAAAACTCAATTTTACATAAACATCATTACTAAACAATTAATGAGAGGAGGCCATATTTAAAGTTTTTCCTAAGAAAATTTGCTAAAGAGCCGAATACATGTTATTTAAGCCACATCATGATAGCAATGTGAATTGCTTTATTTCTTACGAAAAATCTGCTAAAAGAAAAATTAAATTATAAACTTATAATAAATAAAAAACATTATGATAATTGTGGTAATGCAATCCCACATTTAATGAAATCGTACAGGAAGGTAGAAAAAACCCACTGGGAAGAAGCCCGGCTGAGGTAGTGAGTTTTTTTCTGGCTCCCTGTACGATTCAAACTCATATTATGAAATTTCAACCTAACTTTGCTGCTGTAAAAAATCTGGTTGTGTGTAGCACGATGCTTCCCCATTAAACTATACGGATAAACCCTGTATAAAGGTTCGAAAATCTGATCGAACCCGTTTTGATCTGCAAGAGACATAGCTTTGGGGGATCCGATGTACTTCTTTAGACGCCTAGAGAATGCCTAAGGGAACAGCGTCCAACAGAATCCATCCACCTCATTTTTCTTAAAATATAAAAATAAAACATATATATATATATANTCTATCAAATGCGAATAATTATAAAAAAAGCTCATTAATTTATTTGTTTTTATTGTGTGTTGTTATTTCTCTATTTGTTAATTCAATAGATCATCAACCCTTCCCGATTAATATATACTGACGGATATAAATCGTTCAAGTAAAAAAAAAAAAAAAACTAATTAAACTTAATCTTCCTAAATACATTATTAAACGTATACATAAAAAAACAATTTTATTCTGTTCCCTCTCATGAATTATTTATAATTTACGTGGGATAAAAAAACCACAACCTAAATAAAATATTTAAAAGGTATACATAAAACGTTTTAACTATATACTTTCTTATTATTTTGTCATAACACTAATAATAATGAAGATATTTCTCAATTTTGCCCCTAGCTAGTTTTCAGCCATTGACAATCTTGTCTATAAATTTTCCTGATTTGTAAAAAAAAATTCAACCAGCGAATTTTATTGACTATTTTTTTTTAATAATTAAAATCTGTAGGTTTTTATTAAAAAACCTATATATACTCCCTATTACCTTCACTACATAACCTTTATACCTGCATTTAATTTAAACTATATTTTATGTTCTCCTATCTAGGAATTGAGAAAAATTAAGGAGAATTTTCAAAATTCAAGTTACAAAACCTATGAGAATAGCTTGATTTTCTTTATAGAAATTAAGAAAAAAAAAATCACATAAAAGATAGCTTTCACTCACACTGAATCTTTTTTTTTTTTTACTACTATAATAATGGAAAATAGGTTCAGTAGTGGACCGTGAGACGTGAAGAATGATAAAAACTAGACATATATTTTTTTTTCCCATGAATACTATACACTGATTTATACGTAACACGTAAGATTAGAACTTCTGGATGTAGTAGTGACAGCAAGAAGCAATGATAGCCAATTCGTACGCCTGAACGTGTGAAATCCTTGTCGTCAGGGGGAATAAAATAAATGCATGTACATACCACGGAGATATGAAAGCAGGCGCGACATTTGGGCGCTTGCAAGGAGACATGCGGCGAGGAACTAGCCTTAGCTGGAGTATGGTGAGTTGGGGTCAGGGGTTATCCCACATCTGGCTGATAAACGAATCCGATATCTCACAAACATTACGTCATTAATATACATTATCCTTCTCCACTCAATCACCACATTTCCTACAATAATTATTCATCAGACAGTTTAAATAGCCCTAATAAGGGTACAATGGCATGTGAATATCTCAGAGGCACAATATCTAGGCAATGTAAACTTCTCTATGGAAATATGTTGATTACAATGCCTAAGCAACTAATGTGAAAGTTATTAATAGCAATAAAACAGAGATAAATATAGAATGAATGAATGAATTGTTAACATCTTTCTATAAATAACATTATCTTTGTCAATTATGAAAAGCGTTATGATTTATTCAATAAATGCAAGGGGGTAGAATCAAAATAGGTAGTAAGATTTTTTTATTATATTCCCTCACATTTATTGTATAAAATTAACGTAGGATACAATACCACAACTAATATCAGTATTTATGTTTTATTAATCCTAGCTTGAGGTTCACTTAATAATGCAAATGACAATTATAATATCCAATGCTCCATATAGGACGAGTATAAATAGGAATTATTGAATTTTTAGTCTTAGAAGCCTTTAAAGATCAATGAGAAAAAAATTTAAATTTTTTGTCGCTAGAGCTGACTCTGAATCGACCAGTAGAAGCTCAACATTGTTACATTCTTAAATATTCTTTTTACAACGGGGTTTTGACAAAAAATCATTTGAAAATAAATGTTAAAAAATTACATCTTGAACCTATTACACAGACGCAGAACATACCCACACATGTATACTCTTCATAGGACTTCAAAAGTATTTATGTAAATGTATATTTATATTTAAAACCATTGATCTAATTCATTGTTGGCTCAGTATATGAATGACAAATTGGAGAGATTTAAAAGATGAGACCAAATAGAATAATCGTTAATTATTATATTGTTACGTTGATTATTTATGGAAAATAATAGTAGTTCAATAATTTATTTGCAAAATATTAGGTAAATAGTATTTTTACGAATAACGCATGATATAGAACATATTTAGGAATGTAACTATGAAATTATTTTAGCAATTTCTAAACTCGTCCATTTCGAACATTCTAGAACCAGTATTAGCTATATAAATATTTAATTTGGTTGTGGTATTTTATCCCACGTAAATTTCAAACAATTAATGAGAGGGAATAGAATATAAAAAACTATCTCTCCCAGCCAGGAATCGAACCTGGATCTCCTGCTATCCGGGCCGGTGTACTTTCCAGTTATACTACCAGGACCAGCTAGATATCTCACTCAATTCCCTCTACACTAGCAAGAGTCTAACCCACGAGAAAGGCGAGAACTTCGTCTTGTACTCAAGGGAGCTGACATTGTCATACATTTTGTCGACTCTCGTCATTTACTTTATTTAATTTTTTCTTTATAAATATTTAATTTGGTTGTGGTATTTTATCCCACGTAAATTTCAAACAATTAATGAGAGGGAATAGAATATAAAAAACTATCTGTCCCAGCCAGGAATCGAACCTGGATCTCCTGCTATCCGGGCCGGTGTACTTTCCAGTTATACTACCAGGACCAGCTAGATATCTCACTCAATTCCCTCTACACTAGCAAGAGTCTAACCCACGAGAAAGGCGAGAACTTGGTTTTGTACTCGAGGGAGCTGACATTGTCATACATTTTGTCGACTCTCGTCATTAACTTTATTTAATTTTTTCTTTATAAATATTTAATTTGGTTGTGGTATTTGGAAAGTAATTTGGTTGTGTAACTGGAAAGTACACCGGCCCGGATAGCAGGAGATCCAGGTTCGATTCCTGGCTGGGACAGATAGTTTTTTATTTTCTATTCCCTCTCATTAATTGTTTAGTATTAGCTATATTTTCCTTCTTCCCTCATTGCCACCTTCAGCTTGAAAAATAAAATTAATCATTTACTCCTATCTAAAAATATCTTTAATCAAACATTGGAAAACTCCTAAGTTTACTCTGCTCCTGCTGACATATTATTTTTCAAAATTTTCCTGTAAATTCGATTACATTTCAATGTTAAAAACTTTTATGAAAACTTTATGATAAGCCATTTCAGATATTTATTTGGTTAAACCCGTTTTTCTTCTCCTGTCTAGAAGCTAGACAATTTTTAGCTATTGTGTAGCCACAAAAACACTTTTTTTCTGGCACACAACAACAAAAACCACATTCAATAATTCTTCTCGATATACTTATTTACTCTCAAACACTCGCACACACAAGCATTGACCGATTTAAAAGATGCATTTTTTATTTTTTTTATTTTTTTTTGGGGGGGGGGGAGTCTAAAAAATGGTGCAAAGTACTAAATTTACTATGTATTTTGCAACAAAATTCGCCCTTAACACTAATATTGAAACAAAATGGGCTCTCCAAAAAACATTATATAAAGGACCCTTTCATAGAAAAAAAAAAAAAAAAAAGAAAAAAAAAACAAAAAAAAAAAACATTATGGTATCTTCGCTGTGTGGCGTACCCCTTAAATCAGCAGAAGAAAACCAAAAACTTCGTATAAGATCATATTAAACACAATTTTTAAAACAAGACTTTCATTTTAATGCAGTAGTTAGCTATCAATAAAATAACATAACAGGAGGGGTTTCAAATTATCCCCTCCTCACCAACAAAAATCACCTCATTACAGTATAAACATGAAAAAAAAATAGTGAGAACATAAAATCTAATGCTCGATTTTTATGTCTAAATTACAGAAACAAAAATTTCTACTTATTTAGCTGTTTTTTTTTTTTTTTTTTTTTTGATAGAGCAATTTAAAAATATTCAGCTTTAATTTAACCCCCTTAAAGGAAATCGATCATACTCATGTGAAATGAGACACATTCTCCGAGCGGATAGAACTTCACTCCTAAATTTCGACAAAATCGGTTCGCCGTGCACTAGGAATTTCCCTTGCGGCGAACATACAGTTATTTTTATTCCATTTTTGGTTTTTTTTTTTATAATAATAATTAAAATATCTTTCCCCTACGCCGAAATTTCTGTGAACAGCTGAACTGATTTGAATTAAGATTTATGTTCAATCTGCTGCCAAAGTGTCTAATTTTATTTAACCACGGTCCATGTTCAGTAAGAAAATTTAAGTTAGGGTTAAAATTAAAAATAACTCTAACACAAAATCGGTGACACTCATAGAACTGGGGTTGTTCCCATTTTGACAAATGCATCTGGCTTGATTTTTTTTTCTTTTAGATTTTAGTTTATTCAACAGTTATCTTGTAAAGAAGTGGTTTCAGTTAAGGATTCAGAGCCTACCTACTTCAGTAAAATTCATAAAAATTGCCTAAATCGTTGGTCAGCTCCTAATGACGCAAGGGGTCAGAGCGAATTTAGTTAGTAAATGAGATGCGAGTTTACCATTATTTTTTTCGGTGAAAGCCTCTAATATTTTATTTGTTGGTATACCCATTATGACTAAATGAATATTTCTAAGAGAAAATTTTATTCTTTGTAATGTTGTACTGGTTTAGTATTTTCCAACATTTCTATGTAAAAGAAAAATTCATATCGCTTAAATATTTTTCCTTAATTTAACACAATTTTTATATTGAGTAGTATTTTGATTAATATAGATAATAAAGACGAATATATATTTTTAATTGTGAAAAAACGAACCTTGTAAAATAATTTTTAACTTTCTATTTAATAGTCAAGTACATATCAAAGGTTCAGGGGAAAACTGCATAATTTCATTGTGTGATTAAATAATAGATATAATTTGATGTAAAGTCATAAATTTTTTTTTTATTAGTGATTATTTTATACACCAATTAAAACAATTATATCTTGGAAAACTTTTTTTTTTTGTTTTTGGCTTCCTTTGAACCACTTAGGGTCATTGGAGGGAGGGGCAATCTACAGGTTGCCACCCCATTCTAAACACCCATGGCTCAGGACAAGCTTCTATTTTATAAATAAAAGATTGACTTAGGCGGATCCCCTGAGCCAGCCTGGCGCCCCTGAAAACTATATTTAACAAAAAAAATTAGAAAATTAAAAATTAATTCTTTTACTTGTGTTTTAGTAGGGTCGAGAACACTCCAGTTTTTTAAACTGAAATAAATATAAAGTAAACTTAGTAATTCTAGACATGATATTCGTCAAAGAACTTATTTTTAAAGCAATTTGATAAAATTAGTTGCAAAATCATCAAAGATGGGGAAATTGTATGTGTATCATTTGTTGTGTCTATTTACTGTTGGAATCGGCGTACCCAATTGAGATTGAAGTGCACGCACAGCGCAAGTAGGAAAAGCAATTGCTCTCACAATTATTATGTGTTCCACGTGATTCGAGGAGATTGGTTTATCAAATTGTTTGAGGGGGAGAAAACGCGGTTAGCTAATTGTCGGCCAGCCGTGTGTGGCAGGGGCAGAGCGACGGCATATGGGATGTCCTCCAAAGTTTAAACTGTTCTATTAGGGACTCCTAATGGGCTGGGGTGGGGGGATAAATGGCGGCGCGGGGGTGGGGGGGGAGGAGTTCAGTCCCCGCTCGGCGAGCCGTCCCAACTCCGAGCCTCCGCCCTCCAGATAGCCCGAGAGAGTGACCTGCAGACAGCCATGGATTTCGAACAAGGTGAGTGCCGGCGTCTCTTTCCAGCTCGAGGACATCCAGGATGGCAGTGCTTCCCCTCCTACCCTAACTATTATCAAAGAACTACAAATAAATAAAATAGCTCAGGCTTAAAAAAAAAAAAATAATAAAGAACAACAAACGCAAGCCAAATTTGCTAAAATCTTAACAAAAAAAAAATTACTCCTACCAAATGTAGACGAATATTATTATATATTTCACGAAAATTATTATATGAAGAGAGGATTGTCGGGAATTCTGTAATGGTAGTTGAAGAATTAAAAATTATCTAAAGGGTTATTATAGCTACCAATGAATATAGAACTCTCATACCTTCTATTCTCCGTTTTCATTGGTTTCTGCAGAAGATGGTTTGCAGAAACCAATGAAGACGGAGAATAGAAGGTATGAGAATTAAAAATTAATTTGTAACCAAAAATGTTTTTATTTCAGCCAACGTTTCAGGCCTTCATCAGGGTAAATAGTGTGATGGGGAGAGAGAGACTGAATCAGTCATGATGAATCACTCTATTTGTCCTGATGAAGACCTGAAATTCAGGCAGAACCTTTGGCTGAAATAAAAACGTTTTTGTTCTAAGATGATTTTAGTTGGGGTTCGGTCAAGGTAGATCCAAAATCTCTCATCTTCATGATAGCCCTGAAGATGGCTTACAATGTAAGCCGAAACGTTGGCAGATAATCCTTTATTAAAAATTACATTTTTTAAATTTGTGTTTTTTGGATCTACCTTGGCCGAACCCCAACTAAAATCATCTTAGAATAATATCTACGGTCAACTAACTCTCCTTTTAAAAACGTTTTTGGTTCTTCAACTTCTATGACCGATTTACCGACAATCCTCTCTCTTCATAAAACTTGTCGGTCAGTAATTTATTCCAAATTGAAAATTATTATATTTTTAAAATCACTTTATCTTTCAAATAAATCTATTAAGGAAGAAATGGTGTTAATCAACAAGCACTAAAATTTTACTTATATTTGGATATCTATTCCTAATAAATCACTATTATAATATACTGCTTTTTTGACAGTACAAAAATAGAGCTCAAAGAGTTTCCCCTTAATGAAAATCTAGATAGCTAGATAGTAGCAGTAACTTGAATCATTAAAATCGCTCTAAAAACTAATAGATTTTTTTAGTAGACTAAAAACCTTAAAGAAAAATATTAACTAGTGGAAAAAAATGTAAAATATGAAAAATATGATTGGCACAATTGATACTACTATTAGTTGAATGTTTCGTATTATTTCGTCATCAATATTTATACCTGCATTTATTTTTTTCATTATATCCTGTGCATCTACTTAAGTATTAATAATTCTTAAAGTTTAGGCTGTTAAACTATCATTATGAAAATTTCTCTCTCTTTTCAAATGCATAATTACAAAAAAGAAAAAAATTTATGTAAAAAAGTTTAAAAAAATACGTGAACACACAATTAAAATTTCTAGTGAGGAATTCTTGGAGCCATCATTGTCACCGGTAGTGGTTGGTAATGTAACCAAGTCGTTTGTTCACGTATGAGACAGTGTAAACAGTCACCTACTAAATATTCTAACTTGATTATGACTCACAAGAACTGGGTTTTGCGACTTAAAAAATTTGAGATCAGTATCCTTGAAGAATGGGAGGTGATGGTGTCACCCGTGTAAATTACGTAGACTTTAATATGGAATGAATTGTCGACCGTCAAGTTCTATGAAGAGAGGATTGTCGGGAATTTGGTCATGTCAGTTGAACAACTAAAAACTAATTTGTAACTAAAATAGTTTTATTGTTCAATAATCGTCCAACTACCATGACCGAATTCCGCACAATCCTCTTTTCATACGTAGACTGTACTTTTCAACCTTACCTCAAGGCTACAGGACTCGTCTTTCAGTAAATCGATTTCGATATTTTCTTTTGGCTTTTAAGTTCGGAGCAAATCCAACTCGAGGAAACATTTTTAATTTGCTCGACAAATTTGGTAGAGAATTGGATATTTCTTCCAGTTCCTCAAATTATAATGATCAATCTGCTGATTCTTCGAATTTAAATAGGAAAATATATCTGTAAGAGGTGCATCTTAAGTAATGAAGATATATATTTTAACTTTCCGTTTCAATATATTAAATACCTTTCAAAATATTTAGATTTCCTAATAACACAAAGAAACAATTTCAATTTCGTCACAGAGAAGCTGCATGTTCGGTTTAAATTAGATTAAACCACTAAAATGTCATTAAAATCCCCAAAACAACACTGATTGTAAACGCTAGCGTTCCTGTGTGTAATACTAAGCGAATCGCTTCCTTAATGTGTTCCATCTCCTTTTATGTTGCAAAGCGTTAATGGAAAATTACATTTTGCATGAAATAAATATAAACGCTTAAATAATTTTATTTTTACAACACCAATAATTCAGAAGACATTGATGATAATTTAATTTGGTCTCTCAGAACTACTAATCCCGCTCATTCAATATTAACACCTCGACAGAAACCCTTTCGACGATTTGCAAAAAAGTAGCACAAATATCACTAAGAAAACGCTAATAATAACGAAGATATAATGTACATAAAATTTTAATCTCCGTCTAAACCGTGGGGTCGGGGGACCGATATCAGTCAGTAACAAATAGCCTGCCCTCACACACACACACACACATAAATATATATATTTATAGAAATTTTAGAGGCTTTTCTTTGAGTCTAGAAGGAAGAAACGAAAAATATATCGAAAACATTATCAAAACAGATCACAAAAACAATCTCAATAGTTAAATTACTTAAAACCAGAAAAAAAACTACTTATTTTTCCCGATAAAAATATTTTCAGTCCCGAGCTTGAATATTATTCGGTTTAAAGCAATTTTTCACAGGTTACATTTGAACTCAGTATATGATATGAGATTTTTATTGTAAAATTCAAGGTCAGATGTAAGAATATACCATTCATGACCAAAATGAATTCTTAGATAAATATATAAGAAAATAATTTACCCTACTTCTAACGCAATTACTCTCTATGTATAATTTTCTGGATATCAATATTTTGTAGATCCTATGCACTTTGGTATGGTCAATATTTGAAACTTAGGAGATATTATTTTTATTCTCTAATATTTTTTTTCTGTAAAACCTGTAATTTAAGTATGAAAACTTTAAGTTTTAACGTTATATACCTATAACTAAAAATATTTATAGCAATATATACCTCTAGATTACTATAACTTTTTTTAAAGATTGTTAGAAACACTTAAAATGAATTTTAATATATTTCTATTGCAGTTTTATTAATATCCTTTATTAAATAATTCCGTTCAAATCTAGAGAATGTAACAACAAGTTTTTGAACTTCGCCGATTTATTTATAAAATAATTAATTTTATTTTTTGTTACCAGTTTAGCTTTGTTAGTTATTTTTCCTAATAGAAATTATTTTAATGAATTGGTGAATACCAAAATCATAGCCACCATACGTTTTAAGGCACGAAAAATCTAAAATTAAGAGCTTAGCTTAGCTGTACACACAAAACGAGAAATGGCCGAAATGCAAATGACTTACATGGCTTACATTGGTATGTAAGCTCTATACGATCTGACAAACTGTTTAGGCTAATTGTATATCGGTACTTAAATTTCAAGGCTCCCAAATAATTAAAATCGCTCATCTAACAGCCAATGGGTCTCACCAACCGACCGCGAATTTGTGTCATTTTGACTAATCGGTAAAGGCTTATATTTTTTGCTATCTTAGTTTTTACTTATTTTATGCAGTAAGATTATCAAAATTGTAAACTTAAAAGTACATAACTCAGCGTCATATACACCCACTGTATTTGTGCATGTACATGTGAATGGGAGATTTCTTTAAATTATCCAATTAGTTAACTTTTAAGTATATATATTTATCGAAATATAGGATTATTATTGGTGGTTTAATTTTTATATTTTACTTATTGTAGTATTTAATTTTTTATTATTACATAGTTGAGTTTATGATTTTGGTTCATTTCTTTTTCAGTATTAGCTAAGAGTTTGTTTCTTTACAGCCACACATGCGTAACAGTTAAATAGTTTTCACTTGCTTATTTTATTCTATTCATTTCAGACTCCTCTAGTGCCAATTTTGTGACGTAAAATAAAATATGAAACATAAGATGACATAAAATTAAAGTCATCTACTACTACTAATTAGGAAGAATCTTCCAATTTACTCCTTTTGTGTTATGAAGGATTAGTAAGTATCCAATCACTGGCCTTAAGGAGAATTTGTCGAGTTTAAAAAATAATTTTTCAATTAATCCCAAATCTAAAGAACAACTATAGCGTTTCATGCTTAGAGCTTTCTTTTAAAATTAATTAATTGCTCTCTTTAACCATAAATGATAGTTTTAAATACTAGTATTAGATGAGGTATTTAATTCCACGTTAATTTTATACAATAAATGCAAGGGAATAGAATAAAAAATCTTACTACCTCAGCCGGGACTCGAACCCAAATCTCCTACTTTCTGGGCAGGTATGCTAACTAATCTAAAAGGTTATTTTCATTGGTTTCTGCACACCATCTTCTGTTGGCGAGCGCTTTCGGACATTGTCCATCTTCTTGGCCGAAGAGTTGAACACTGTAGAGTTGAATACAGACAGTGACAGTGAACACATGTATTCGGCCAAGAAGATGGACAATGTACGAAAGCGCTCGCCAACAGAAGATGGCTTACAGAAACCAATGAAGACGGATAATAGAAGGTATGATAGGTATGCTAACCATTACACACAGGCAGAAAACATTAAAATAAAATATATACAGTTTTTTAATAACAATACATAATTTTATTCATTTGGAATAAATAAATCATTCCTAATTTAGCCCCAAAGAAGCCATCACAGGATTCGTGAAATCTCTGCAAAAAACCACTTCTCGACACGTTCATGCTGTGAATACATAATTTCTTTGATCGTTTCTCATTCGCAACATTAATATAAATCCCATGTTCTCCAAAAGCTTCATATCCATGTTCAGTATTTTCTATTTTTCTAATACAGTCAAGGTTTTAAAAATCTGAAGGTTTCATTTCGTATGACTTACTTAGTTTTTTTTTTAAAGACATTTGTCGATTAAGATGTGGGTCAAGGTACTTTTCCAATATATTTATTTCACTGTATTGGTCCAAATACCTAAACGAAAATCGGTCGTTTTAAAATAGATTCCATTTTTAGGCCGTAGACTACTCTACCATACCATTAGTATGGTTGATTGCAACTTCATGTTTGCCTCATAGGTTGAGATTTGAGGATTGAGCCGTCCCAACAACTCATTTTCAAAACAGACAGGTTCTATCTGAACCCTTCCGATGTATTCAGGCCTTCCTACGCCATTCGTGCTACGCTGGAGTTCTATCATAAAGTTCGCAGTTGTAGTAATCTATAGTCCCATTCACATTATTGTGCATGCTAACATCATTCAGAAATAGGTCATCACCCTGTCTGAAAGCAGCCAGCTTGATTGTGTCTTCCCCAGTCCCTGACACATCTTTGAACGCTGTGGAGATCGTAGAATAACTGCGTCACGGTTTTACTTACTATCTATAACTTTTTAATTTTTTATTTTTTATTTTTTAGATGTAAATATTTATTTTAGCTAAGTGGGGTTTTATATTAGTGATAATTGTCCCCACTATATTGATAATTTTTAATTTTAAAAAAATTGCTTTTTCCAGGCAAACAAATTCGTCGTCGTAGTTGAAGTGCTATGGATATTAACTGTACTGTCTGCTCGTTGGAAATCAAGTTTTATGAATAGTTACATCTACTTTTAACATATCAAGAAAACTTAATAGATCTGATCATTTAGAATCTAATGTTTTCCAAGGTTTTCAGTAAGATTTTAAAGGTTTTATAACTGTGCTACTTTTTCTATGTGTAATATTAAAGTTTTGTTCTACACTCTGAAATTGTACATGATTGTCGGAATGTTATAAAGCAAGCCGCCATATATTCCTCCCACTTATTTTTTAATACATAATAACTTTTTTAATGTTTTTTTTTTACAAGTTGAGTCAGGGTGGGCGCCGAGGAACCGAATAAACCTCGCTCACAAGTGGCGCACAGACGTTTTTGAAAGGCATCAAAAGCAGAGTATGTGCAAAACTCACTAATCTTACAAAACAAGTTTTAAAATCAAGCAAAGTTTGGTCAAGTGAATGGCAAGTTGCGTACTGAGGGAAGCCAAAAGAGTTTTGTAGGAAAGATCAAAGGACATAAAAAAGCAGCTGCTAGTCCACATAAATAGTGGAGATCTATTTATCCATCCATCGTAACATTAAAAAGAAAGAACTGTCTGTAACGATAAGAGCTCACAGTTCCATAGGAAAGATGGAGAGGTAAATGCTGCAAAAGATCTGGAAGACCACTTCAAGTACTACCTGAAGAGGTGGAAGTAGACCGGTCGAAAGATCTGGAGCAGATTTACCGGATCGTATCACTGTTGAAATTTTCAGAAGGAGATGAATATTCTGGATATCTAGAGATCTAGAGAAAGGAAAAAATCTGAAAAACAGGCAGAGCTACGACAAAATTTCAAAATTTTAGGACGTAGTCTTACTTCCAGTTCTGCACAAAATCCTATTATGCCGAGGAGCAAGAAACACCTCATTGGAATGTCTCAAGGCGAAAGGAGGATTACTCGCTGGTAGGATGCATAAATAAGGAGATGTGGCTTATTTATTGCTGGAATAGCAGTAGGTGGTAGGGAAAAAATAATAGAAGAACTGCCCTTGCTTTATTAACAGCGGCTGAATACATCGGATTCTAACAAAAATGCTTAAAGGCATTAATGCTTAAGGGCGAATGAGAGTCCCTAAGTGGGGTGGAGATTTAGGTTAATGGAGGTGCCTATAGAGGTTTATCCAAGCTATTTGTTTTGCACAAAAGGGTTTTTAATACTGGGACGGGTTTTTTGAGGACCTGGCTTCTGATTACTGCCTATTTGGGAATGCCGCATAAGGCATCTTTTGATCTGTTAAGCTTATAGTCAATTTGTGGGATCTTTATCTCTGCCAAAAAAAATCAGACTCTTGTAGTAATTTGATAATTAGTAGTTATTAATTAATTATTTTACATCTTATTACGACAGAATGTCTTGCCATTCACAGACGCTCTCTGAGTGTTACCGAATTCAATTTTCTGTAAACATCAGTAATCTAAATAGTCTCACACATATGCAGAACCCTCAGGTCTTTAGCGTTATGTCTCTTACCAAAATACCAAATTTTGTGACTTTTGTTTTTTTTATAAAATTCCATATAACATTGAAGGTTCGATCATTTGGGGTTCAAGTTACCTGTGGTTATTCGCGAGGTTTTCCTGATCTTTCTTCTAAAGTTCTGAAGGACTGTAGCAAGTGTGTCAAAGGCCTTTGATCGATGAGCAAGAATGCCATCACTAATTATTCTTTTTTTTTTTTTTTTTTTTTTTTTTCTGTGTTAGCCTCCCTTGCAACCACTTAGGGTCATTGGAGGGAGGGGCAATCTACAGGTTGCCACCCCATTCTAAACACCCATGGCTCAGGACAAGCTTCTATTTTATAAATAAAAGATTGACTTAGGCGGATCCCCTGAGCCAGCCTGGCGCCCCTGAAAACTATATTTAACAAAAAAAATTAGAAAATTAAAAATTAATTCTTTTACTTGTGTTTTAGTAGGGTCGAGAACACTCCAGTTTTTTAAACTGAAATAAATATAAAGTAAACTTAGTAATTCTAGACATGATATTCGTCAAAGAACTTATTTTTAAAGCAATTTGATAAAATTAGTTGCAAAATCATCAAAGATGGGGAAATTGTATGTGTATCATTTGTTGTGTCTATTTACTGTTGGAATCGGCGTACCCAATTGAGATTGAAGTGCACGCACAGCGCAAGTAGGAAAAGCAATTGCTCTCACAATTATTATGTGTTCCACGTGATTCGAGGAGATTGGTTTATCAAATTGTTTGAGGGGGAGAAAACGCGGTTAGCTAATTGTCGGCCAGCCGTGTGTGGCAGGGGCAGAGCGACGGCATATGGGATGTCCTCCAAAGTTTAAACTGTTCTATTAGGGACTCCTAATGGGCTGGGGTGGGGGGATAAATGGCGGCGCGGGGGTGGGGGGGGAGGAGTTCAGTCCCCGCTCGGCGAGCCGTCCCAACTCCGAGCCTCCGCCCTCCAGATAGCCCGAGAGAGTGACCTGCAGACAGCCATGGATTTCGAACAAGGTGAGTGCCGGCGTCTCTTTCCAGCTCGAGGACATCCAGGATGGCAGTGCTTCCCCTCCTACCCTAACTATTATCAAAGAACTACAAATAAATAAAATAGCTCAGGCTTAAAAAAAAAAAAATAATAAAGAACAACAAACGCAAGCCAAATTTGCTAAAATCTTAACAAAAAAAAAATTACTCCTACCAAATGTAGACGAATATTATTATATATTTCACGAAAATTATTATATGAAGAGAGGATTGTCGGGAATTCTGTAATGGTAGTTGAAGAATTAAAAATTATCTAAAGGGTTATTATAGCTACCAATGAATATAGAACTCTCATACCTTCTATTCTCCGTTTTCATTGGTTTCTGCAGAAGATGGTTTGCAGAAACCAATGAAGACGGAGAATAGAAGGTATGAGAATTAAAAATTAATTTGTAACCAAAAATGTTTTTATTTCAGCCAACGTTTCAGGCCTTCATCAGGGTAAATAGTGTGATGGGGAGAGAGAGACTGAATCAGTCATGATGAATCACTCTATTTGTCCTGATGAAGACCTGAAATTCAGGCAGAACCTTTGGCTGAAATAAAAACGTTTTTGTTCTAAGATGATTTTAGTTGGGGTTCGGTCAAGGTAGATCCAAAATCTCTCATCTTCATGATAGCCCTGAAGATGGCTTACAATGTAAGCCGAAACGTTGGCAGATAATCCTTTATTAAAAATTACATTTTTTAAATTTGTGTTTTTTGGATNAGGGGCTATCTACAGGTTGCCACCCCATTCTAAACACCCATGGCTCAGGACAACCTTCTATATTATAAATAAAAGATTGACCTGGGCGGGATTTGAACCCGCGGCGTCAGGATTGCGAGACCCGTACGGATCCCCTGAGCTATCCCGGCGCCCCAATTATTCTTTTTGAGTAAGCTTTTCGTAGTTTCACTCTAGCCATGGCCTAGCCATTTAACGAGAATATTTCGTACTGGAAGTAAAAATCAGAAAAATCATTTCATCAGCAAACTTTTTGGAAACTTTTGCTAGTTTGGAGCTAGTTTGGAAACTTTTGATGTATTTAATACAACTATACGATTACTGCGAAGTATTAATTGTTTTCATGAATCACTAAATTACTCTTTTACCTGAACAATTCTAAATTCTGTAGCTTTTTCCAATAATTCCAATCACCCGCATTCCCTTACTACCGTCACAGAGGATCAAGGTGTTGAGACATGAGGTCTCATTGCCTCCGGTCAGCAATTTGCCACGAGGAAGGCCTCAATTTCATCTGACATACACTTGAAAGAGTTCCTCGAAAGAAAATCATTAATAATGACATGGACAGTTCTATAATTTAAAGGAAATAAACGATTTATAAATCACTGCAGTACAGCGGAAAACTGTGCTTTACTAAGGATTAAGGGGCTAAGATACGTTATAAAAATCTGGAGCCCAACTAAATTTGATAAAATTATTCTCATGCACTGCTAAAGCCAGTATCTAAAGCTTTCTTCCTCGTGGTGTCATAAGCTTCTTTATCAAACTCTATTACCTTTGGAAAATTGCCTTTCGCACCTTCAATGACGTGTTGATCCACCGTTTCTGAAACATTTTATGGTAATAATTGATGGTTTAGATCAGGAATGTATTTATATTTACTTCCAACCCGTGTCTGACCTCAAAGGACCCTGCTGGTTTTTTAATCTTTAATCATTTAATGAGTATTTTATTGGTGATCACCAACTTGTTTCATTTTTAACATTTAAATGTTTAGAAGCAATCATCAACCATTTTTAAACTAAGAAGGAAGAAGATTCATATTAGCACGATCAGTGAGAAGTTCTTGATTCCGAGGACCGGAGAAAAGTCTTCCTAAGAACTGAAGGTTTTCTTTTATTTTGTTTGTTGTTTTTTGGTTCCTTCGATGAATTACGGTAAACTGTAGCTATTGGTGTAGTTTTCAAGAAAGATTCTTTAAAAACGTTTTTGGATTTTTTTTTTCTTTCCCTACCAAAATACCAAATGACAGTAACTAAAATGTCAATGTGTGTGTGTGTATCTCAAGGCCCTGCAAACCCTAGTTCTCAGTTTTTAAGTTCGTTATTGATCAAAGTCGAACCAAACACTAATGCTAAACCTGAAAAAAATGTAACAAGCAAGTTTGGAATAAATTTGTTTATTAATTACTACTAAAACCTTTGGGTAATTGCAGTACTTACTCCTATCCCTCATTCTATAATATGAATTCCTGTCGTATAGCTAATTTATTTTTTAGTGGGGATATACGCTAAATTGCTTAAATTGAATAGATTATATTATTTACGATATCTTTATTGAATAGATTAGAATAACGTTCTTAAGTAGCTCGAGACATTTACAAATATGAAATATACGTATAAATATTACACGTTTCCTTTATTCTTATTTTACGAATATAAGGCCATTTAGTGGTATGTAATCAAATCGAGAAGGATACTTATATGCTGATTTAAGAACTTCAGAATAGAAGTATTTGTGTCAGCTCCTATAATGGGGTCCCTAATGAAGGATTTTTTCGGCAAAATTATGTTTTAAGCGAAGACATCAAGTAGTTTCTATTGATGTTAATTTATACAAAATTCTAATGAAGATTTAAGAAAAAAAATTGGAATTATTTTTCTTCTTCTTCCTTTCATAAAATTGTGGTTTTTTTTCTCCTAGAATCAGCTAATTCTGAGTTAGAAATTGTTTTATCTTCACAAAATTGTGGTTCCCAATAAGGTACGTATAATGAGGGTCATATATTACTATTCTAATAAGTTAATAATCTTGAAATATCTTCTCTTCAAGATCCCATTAGTCTATACCATATATTTTTTGCAAATTACTAATGTTGGCATCACCACACACCTGAGCTGTGGAAGTTTCTACGAAAGTACCTTCTTTTTTTTAAAAAAAAAGAGCTGTCAGATTGAGGTCACTTTAAGGGGGTGGGTGGGTGCTGTTGCAGTAGGCTACTGTACATTGGTACAACACGGCTACTGCATGACCTGTAGCAGCCATGTTGTACCAATGGGGGCTAGAAGGTTCAAGTGAGTGGATAGCCTGACTTACCAGCATTTCTTTTCCAGGAGCGGTTGGAGAACAAATGGCTGGTGGGTCGGCCGTATCCCCCCGTCGGGAACTCCCCCAGCTCAGCGCTGTTCGAGAGAGCGGCCGAGTGGTGAGGTGCCAAACTACTTAAACTAGCTGGTAGACCTGTTTCTCGAGCATGCAATAGAGCAATTCTAATTGTGAGGAAGCATACAAGTAACTTTCTCTCAATTATTCCGCAGTTAGTGAGCGCTTCTGAATAACTCGTTTCATTTTCAGAAAATACTTAATCAAAATTCCTGCCTGTGTTTTATTATTTAGAGCTCAGTGCCTTCAAGATCTAATATCTTGTTCTCAGAGCTCAAAAAGTTCTTTATGTTATGATCTATACTTTAATATATTAATTCGAATATTTTTTCTTAATTTTTTGTTTCTTATATGACGATTTTGAAGTATGTTAATAGATTTCTAAACCCTGAAAGCGAGATGGTTGAAGGAAAGGAAAGAATGGACAAATTGCACTGTTAGGAATCTTGGTTTTAAAAAATTAATTCTATTCCACTTTTCTATTTACTGATTTCCATTCTACTTACTGTCTCGCCACAGTTCACTCCCTGAAATATCAGCAAGAAAAGAAATAAATTTGTTAGAATTAGCTGAGAATGAGGATCAATTGATTGCGGCCTCTAGTTTTCTATTTGGAAGCCGATAACTTTCCAAGGTAAATCCATCACTCTTAATCGCAATTATCCTGAACATAAATATTGTGATAGCTATTTGTCCTCACATACAGCTGTACTGCCAACTGGGTCTATAGAAATAAAATAGTCCGGGTGGGGTGCGAATTGAAGGATTGCTATGAAATTGAATTTCATGGTATTAAACTCCTACACACTTGCTCTCGAAGAGTTATATGCACCTTTATGGGAGGAACACTGTTCTTGAAGTAGCTTCACTTCTATTGTAACCCTTGAGTATATTAGTAAGTGAATGAGCAATTACATTTACAGCACTATATACCAGAGAAATACACCTGCAAAATTTCATTCATATCGTTTCGGCAGTTTTTGATTTATGAGATCCCGTTCCTGTTCAATCGGATGTGGATTCAGTTTGAAGCCTTGCTCCATCATGATACCCTCATCATCAACAGGTAGGAGGAGAGAGAGTAGCCGAAGAGGTTAGACTGTGCGGCGGTTTTGTTCCTTCGCGGTCCTGGTCCATGTAGGAATCTTTAGCCAAGAAAAATAATTAAACGGTTTCAACTTATTTATGTGTCTTTACTCTATAAATGATAGACACTCTAATCATGTATAGTATATGCGAATGACTTTGAATTAAAAATGGGACAATTGTATATTGATATCTGTAAAGAGATAATTCGCCGTGTTTTATGAGTGAATCAATAGTTAAGAAAGGAGTTAAGATTTTTTAAAAAAAAGCATAAAATCCCAATTAAGCTGTATTTTAGGCTAAACATATAGATACAATATTGTACACATAATACCTACAAAACGCTCAATAATACTCGATTTTCCTGTTGAATCACTCTTCTAAGTCTCTCGACATGAAAAGAATCGAGTTATTGCCACATCTATATTACTTAGATTTATATTTAAAAGAAATCGAAAGAAATCGCTTGTTTTTTGCTTCGTCGTCGGACAACAGCCTCTATGCAAGCTCAACCTAACACATCGAATATATAGTTTAAAAAATAAACTCTAAAAAACCTATGCTTGTCCTATTGTACACATTCATTCTTCAATTCCTGATCCAGCCAACAAAAATTGCCATCGATATGAAAGTGGCAGTGCGAAAAAGAGCTTCAATACAACCCCTCTTCGTTGCCAATCAGCGACTCTAGCTAGATACTAGAAACCTTGAAGTTTGTGAAACTCACACCCGTTCTGTCTGATTATGATGATTCTCTGATCTCTATTATCTCATTGGCAAATCCATTTTCAACAATGAACAAGAGAGCTTACACGCAATATTCTCTTACAGAATAGTCTAAGCTAAAGTGGTTCAGTTAAATTACCGAAAGTAATTGCATCCACTATACTTGGATAATACTCAGTATAAGTTCAGATGGAGAGTTTTTTTTGGACGTAGATATTATTATTAGATGCTTTTTTTGTTGGAGTTCGGTCAAGTTAGATCCAAATAAATACAAATTTAAAAAAATGTGTATTTTTTAAATTGTCTGCCAATGCTTAGGATTACATTGTACGCCATTTTCAGGGCTACCACGAAGGCCAAAGGTACTTCGTGTCACCAAGATTTTAAAAAGACACATTTTTAAAAAATTGTATTCTTTTGGATCTACCTTGACCGAACCCCAACAAAAAAAAAACATCTAATAATATTCAGTATAGTGTATAATTGACAATGAGTAATATATATGTGTTTGTTTTACATTTTATGTTTAGCAGTAATAGCAAGGAATTTAAAAATTTTGGCCTAATGGGATTGCAATACAGTTTGAATGCTCTCGAAGATCGAGGAGGAACTTATGTGTAACCAAGGGGCGTTAACAGCCATTCTAGTATTCAGCTTCAAAGGGCTGAATTTGTTAACGCTTGAGATACAGTTGCCAAAATAGATAGGGATTCAGAGCAGTTGAAGGGCAAATATATATTTAAATAAATAAGTACAAAGACGTTGTCTTAATTTGGTATAAATTTATTTAACATGTCAAAGTCAGTGATTTTTGTAGTGTAGAGGACTATAATGAGACTTTATTTGGAGTTTTCATATTAATTTCTTGTCAAAGTATACTCCAAGGAATCCCTACTTTACTTTTAGTTAACCAAGGAACTGGAAGTCTATCAATTAAGATTTCAATTATAGATTTATTGGTGAAATACCAGAGGCTGAACACTTTGACTTCTGGCGGTTGAGCTTTTGACAGCATTTCTTGAATTGTTTCGAAAGTTTGTCATCAGCTCGATATAGATCTTCTGAAATTTCAGTGTACTAATATTCCTGTAGAGATGACGCGTGTCGTCCGCAATGTTGAGAATTCTGAATTAAGTGAATTGAGTAGTTTGTGTACAACAAAACCGAAGGTACCTCTGCAAGCATTTTGATTCATATCTACCATTGACTTGTACTTGATACGTCTCATTTCAGATTGAAGAGACTTGTAATTTTAAATTAAAAAGTTAAAAAGTAGATAGGTATGTTCTTTGTTCGGAAATAAAGCCTGTTTATCACTTAGTAAATAATAAAAGCACTTCCGAATTCAGAGAAGAAGTCAAGCCATGCACCCAGTCTTCTGCTTCTCGTCTCTGACAAATATTAGAGCAAATGCGTTCTTCCATTCGGAAAAGAAGAGGCTCACAATGAGTGCATTGGTCTTCTTTAAAAGTTTCTTGATAACTCTACTAGGTTTATGATAAGATCATCCTCAGGGGCATTTTACATTTTGAGCTTCTATGTATTCCAGAATAGACTAGGCAATAGTGTAATGATGTCATTAATAAGAAAGTTGATCTTTCTATCGCATAGGGATAAATTTTGCAAAAAAAAAAAAAAGGCTAATTTCTATCTTCTTCATTGTTTACTGTTTAATTACTTACACGCTGTAGGAGCCTTACATAATATTAGGCTGGTTTTCTCCCAAAGAAGGCTACTACTTTGATGCATATCCTGAAGGAATTCTTTTAAATTTCCAGTTCCTCTTCTTTCTTTCTTTCTCGAGAAGACGCTTGATTTGTCGTAAAAGATTTATGAAGTTTGAACCCTTTGGTTGTTTTCCTTGTTTTATTTCAATGCTTTCAACTCTAATAAAACAAATCTATGGAACGAGATTATAGGGGATCTAATGTCAGCATTGCACATACTAATGCTATAAGAATATTGCAAGAAGAGTGGTATATCTGTCAGTTTAACGCTACTTTTGGAAAGAGAGGCTTATTAAAAAAAGCAAAGCTGAAAAAAAATCTCCAAACAAGACAGTCCGGAATATACCGTTGTGAACCGGATGTTATGAATGGTAGCCCCCGAACTTACGACAGGAAGGGGGTCTGATACAAGCTCCTTGATGCTGCTAAATGCAAAACGAAAGACTAAGTCTTCATAGACCGAAATCAGAAGATTAAAAGTGAGGGATTAACCGAAATTTGTTGGTACAAAGCGATTTATCGGCATAAGATTGGCCCAATGGAAACGGGTGCATCTGTATTTCGCAGTTCCATTTCACGTTAAGATGTTTTTATTGCTAGTCGTTGCGTTCTCCAGATGAATTGAGATCATTTAAGTGCCGAGGAACCACTCCTTCGTTCCGCAATGTGATTGTGACACGAACTGCGTCATTATTAGTTGTCTCTGTCGTTTGCTGAGGTCGTTTAGTCTTGCCAGAGGTTTTTGCTGGCGTGAAGTCATCAGTGTAGCAAGTTTAAATTGGAATGAGAGTTGTATTTTGTTTTGTTGTGTTATTTGTGTGGGTTTTAGTAAATATCTGTGTCCATATCTTCTTTCTATTGTGGTCGCAAACACGGCTTTACCAGGTGATCTGTTTTTGACCATGCAACACATTGGGTGGATCATATTCTGGGCAAATAATGTTCTCCCTCTTACATGGACCTCTAATACTCAGATCAACTAGTAGTCAACAATGTGACTCTATGCTTATATGATTCTGCAGTATCATTATCACATATCTGTAAATATAATTTAAAAACATGGGAGAAATGTGATAAGCGTCTTTTACTTATACCATTTGGCATGAAATATCTTGATTGAACTCAATGAGATAAGAGAGTAGGTAGGAAATAATAATTTCCAGTGATGAGGGGAAGAAAATATGGGAGGATGTAACAAGGTTGGAAGAAGGTCAGTAGAGCAAATTGTGGAGAGGCGGGCGGCGCTAGGATTGAGATGATTTTGAGAGGACGACGTTCGGCGCCCTGTAAGACAGAGAGAGCGGGAGAAGCGGCCGTGTAAGAAGGCAGGAAACGAGGAATTGAAGAGGCTGCCGGAAGTGACGTGTTATCCCCTTAGCGGTCGGCCCTTACACTCGGCACACCCACCGCCACCGTTCCACAGCCTTCCACATCACCGACGAGAGGCCTCACTTCCAGTGCCTTCCAAAGAGGAACGAAAAATACATGGGTCCACCAACTAAAAACTATCGCATGGCAATAGAATATCTTAGTTGTCCGAAGAAGACATAATAATTGTCTATTTTCTGAAATATTTTCATCTTCCAAGATTCTATCTCTATCTTAATATTTTCATTAACCAAGCATTGATTCATTACTGTTAGGTTCTCTCAATAGTCCAAGTACTTATATTCCAACCTGGTGGTTTTTTATGGGCCCTTCAAGTTATTTTTTATGATATTTTCACATTAAAGTAAATCTATAGGAATGGAGTTAGTTCCGATATGCTATATGCATATTTTAAAAGTTATAATCAATATCGTGATGTAATCAATTTATTATTAATTCTGTTATTTTATGCACATCTCTTAGTTTATGATGATGAAAAAAGGTAATAACAGAAAATCAACAAACATTCTGGGAGAAATTAAGTACAAATAAGGAAAAAGAAGAAATTCAAGTCATGAGTTAGTTACCCTAAAGTAAGAGACTCTCTCTAACCATCACTCATAACCTCATACTTTGCCGAAGGCCTGAAATTTAGGCCGAACCAATGACAATAATAACAACTTTTTTTTTTTTAAATATATATATTAGCTCTCATATCTTATATTCTCCGTCTTCCTTGGTTTCTGAACATCTCCCATCTTGGAGATGTTCAGAAACCAAGGAAGACGGAGAATATAAGGTATGAGAGTTCTATATTCATTGGTGGTAGAAATTATAATAACCCTTTAGATTATTTACCTGACACAGCTAGTCAAGCTAAGGTATTACTAACACGCATGCTTAACAAGACTAGACAGCTACACAAGACAATAGCCAACATCAAATTCAACAAACAATGTCAGACACACAACATAATACCTAGATACGCTACAATAAACATAAACACAAAATCATTTGNGATATATATATATATATATATATATATATATATATATATATATATAGTCATCAACTTCGCTACCAGCACAAATAAAATAATTTATCATAGTTATTAATTACCTGAAAAATGCACATAAATATATTTAAAAATTAATTTTGATTGTTGGTCAGGACCATTCATTTTTAAAATACGGAGACCAAATATACTATTTAAGCCGCATTGCTTTCTCTATTAGTTTTGTTTTAAAGGTAGACGAAAATTTATAATCTCATATCTAAAGCAGATTATCAAAGCCATAAATGGTACCAGATACCATAAGAATCCATGATATAGTACCTTAGGTATCCTAATTTTTGTATGATTATTTCGTGATGAACTAGATCATTTAAAATTGAAATGCCTGCAAAAATTATAACTGCACGCCTTTCAAACCTAATGTACCTCTTAATTTTAAAAAATTTGATAAATTTATAATAGTGCCTAGAGCACATTGATTTTTCTTTACTTAAATTAAGAATTTGAAATTAGCACCTTCCAATTTACACTATCTCATAACTAAAAGTATGCAATATTTCTCAAAAACTTTTTAAATATTGGACGATATCTATTGATGACATACATGTTATTTTAATCATAACATCTAGATCTATAGTGTAGAAAGAGTGTGTGTGTGTATGTTAGTGGTTATAACCAAGGTTAAATATTAATCCCTTTGAAATATCACCTTTCCAATTATGAGAGTTCTGGCATACACTAGTCTCCTCGAGAATTTTAATCCTTGTAATTCTTTCTCTTTGTGTGTTCACTACACTCTTTATCCCACCTGCTATTAGGTGGATATATATAAATATATATCATACATACTTTCTATGGGAAATATGCTAATATAATGTTTTATCAGAGATAATTTTTCAAAATCCCCTCCAAAATATTGCTATCGACTCAAATGGAGGGATATTATGTATTTTCAACATCTGACATCCAAATATTTTATATAACCCTGCTTATTTGCCTCACCAATTTATTTTTTCTCTTTTAATTATAGCTTGGAATTAATTTTGTTAAATGACCTAAAGAAATGAAATATCTGCTTACTATATTCAAATCCATGCAGATGATCCTAACTATTATTAAATCAATAATAATTGATTATATTATATTTTATAAATGAAATTAAATAACTCCACAAAAAAAATTCACTTTTACTTTTCAGTAAAATTTAAATATTGAAGCTACGTTATATAGTGTATTCACATATAAACTTAATCTAAACCTCAATAAATAAAAGTAGAAAACAGGAAAATCTACCTAATGATTTAGCTTTATGAGCACTACTCTGCTATTTTACCACTGAACGAAGATGCTTTTTAAATTCAAATCTATGTACTCTTAAATATATTCAATCCACTCTAAAGTAGTATAATTTATTCACTTTAGATACACAGAATGAGTCAAATCTATTTTATTCGTCCAATACACATGACAATTTGAACGTATCCCGTTTCATATAAGATATCCTGTGAGCAAATTTAACTAATCAGTTTGTTACCACGACGGCTTATAAAAAAAAATTCTTTAGATCTTCAGCAATCTTAAATTTGAGAAGCTAAAAATATGGTCCTTTATATATAAATGTGTAAGTGTGAGAGTATGAGAGAGAGAGAATGAGAGTGGGGGTGGGGTCTGTACTAGTTATAGCGTCCAATATTAAATAAGTACACAAAAAACAGTGTTTGGAATTTAAATATATAAAATAAATTTCAAGTTTACTGAAAGAAAAAGTTGAAAAATCTTCCCTGCTTTGAGAGTAACGAAAAAAATTATAAAATATAATAGGTATTAAATGTAATTCAGTAAAATGTAAGTTTCGCAACATTTTTACGAAAAATATATATTAAGGAAAATAATAAAAGGATGCAAATTCTCAGATCAAGAAGCTCATTTATTTTTAAAATATATGAACCAAATTCAATATTTAAGCTTTCTATTGCAATCAGTTGGAATATTTTTTTTTTTAATGAAGAAAATTGGGAGTTTATAAACACAAACATTTATAAACATATTTTTGTCATTATTAAAGCTACGATGCAAATTTTTTAACGGTATAGATATAAAATGTAAATTTCAAACATTTACGGTCTGCAACATTTCTTCGGAGAATTATTAATCCCTAATTTAACATATTTACGAGTGTAACTAAGAAGTTTAAGCGCTCCCTCCACTTTTCCTTCGTGGACATATATATATATATATATTACACTCGGCACACCCACCGCCACCGTTCCACAGCCTTCCACATCACCGACGAGAGGCCTCACTTCCAGTGCCTTCCAAAGAGGAACGAAAAATACATGGGTCCACCAACTAAAAACTATCGCATGGCAATAGAATATCTTAGTTGTCCGAAGAAGANATATATACAGATTTAAATTAAAAAAACAAAAACAAAAAACTGTTTATAAATTTACCTTAGACAAAAACATTGTCATCTAAAGACCTGGTAAAATATACATGTGACTATGACTTATGTCAATTGACAGCCACATTATTACATTGTCACATTACGGCTCATATTCCTCAGATATATGACACGAGATGGCAATCTGAGCTTGACTCTGGAGTAGGGCGCCTCCTTCCGGAAGCTAGGGAAACGCCGACTTCCGTCACTGCACCAGCTTACAAATGACATCCGCTAACTGATTTTAATGACAATGGCCGGAGGTGTGTGGCGAACACGAGTATTTCACAGCCGGACGGATTAAATACGCAAGGCAGATTGAGTGTGCGTGGTCACTTCAGTCTTCTTGTGGAAAGTGGTAGAACATTACTAGATAAATAATCCAGAGGGTTATATTCACTACCAATGAATATAGAACTATCATACACAAGAGGTCGCACGCCCTCGGGGTGTCTTGTCAAAAACTGCAATGGAATCGCTCAAATGAAAAGCGCTAACAAGTAATGATTGAAATTCAAAAATATCAAACTCCCGAACTCTGTCATTTCACAAATAAAGCACTAAATACGAGTATGGTTCAAATACAACCAGGAATTATTAAATAGAATAACTAAGATAATGGAATGGGGATTTCAATCGAAGGAGGTCAAAGATGTAAGAGGAGAGTGGTTGCTAATGTCCTCATAAATGAAGGAACCAAGGAAAGGCAGATTCCGGAAGGAAGAGAATAGCCATCTTAAAGCAACGTGTCTCTAGAAATACGGCCATCTCTAGGAATATATCGGAGAAAAGTCTAAGAAATCTATTCTTGGGAGACAAACCTCAAGCGCCCCACTACGAGCACTATGCACACTCATGCAGAGATAAGAATCGTCTTTTCACTCCAACTAATATTAAAGGTTTCTTTGCAATGCACCATTAAAATTGATTACAATGTACAATAGAGTACAAGGATAGGATTGTCAGGAGTCCGGCCTTGTGAGCTAAAGAAATAAAAACTATCATACCTTCTATTATCCGTCTTCATTGGTTTCTGGAAACCATCTTCTGTTGGCGAGCGCTTTTGGACATTATCCATCCTCATGGCCGAATACATTGTTCACTGTCACTGTCTGTATTCAACACTGCATTCAGCAGTTGAATACAGACAGTGATAGAGAACTCATGTATTCGGCCAATAGGATGGACAATTAGAACATTACTAGAGGTAGAAACTCCCACCATCATGACTCTGTATGTATCGATACATTAAATAAACAAAATTTATCAAGACATTTTCCGTTATATTTTAATTTCTTCATAACAGTACATTTCTATCCCACCAGCAATTTTAACTGAGAATAATAATAAAACATTATGTCTCTACTTAATAAGGATTACAAGACAGATTTGGAAAAATTAAGTCACTTATTGAGATAAAACGAAATTCCTTTTTAAGTCAGATTGCTTAAGTCAGATTGTAGGTTTCTATTTTAGAATAAAATAATAAGACGTGTCTTCAAAAAAATTATTTATTTTCCGCTGAAACGTTTTAAGCTCTAATGAGCCATCTTCAGATCAACTTCGATAGCTCCATCGAGTACCTTAACGATGTACAAGGTCCTAACATAACATTAGAGCCGAAAACGTATCAGCGAATAATAAAGAGTTGATAGAAAGTCACAATATTAATGTATTTATATTTAATTATAGAAAACTGAGTCTGAAACTGGAGTTAGCAAATTAAATATATTTTTAAATTGTCAATTTTTTTATAGCTAAATACATTACCGACAGAGCAAAGAATATAAAAAAAGTAGCACAACAAAAAATAAGGGGCTTGAACCCAGGGAGATATGGATTGTGTTGATGAGCTTCTGAAAATCGCTCATTAGAGCAGATAACGTTAGAGTAGAAAATAAATAATTGTGCGGAAGACACATCATATTATTAAATCCTAGTGAAGAAACCCAAAATCTAGCTGAACGAATATGAAGATAATAATTAGTTATATTTGAGCAATATATTAATTTATATTTTAAAATGTATCCCTGCATAAATACCAGCATGTGAACCCTTTATTTCTTTGTTATCATTTTCATATATAAACAAACAAAAAATTATAAAATAAGAATGTTTTTATAAATATGATATTTCCGAGTAATTTTTAGAAATTAGATGAATAATAAATTATATTAAGAATTCTCTGGTTGTCCAATAAAACGTGATTTATTTATTAATTCATTCAATGCTATCTCAGGTATTTTAAAAAATGAATTAATAAATTAGGCTGTTAAAAAGACAGGAATAAAATCTATATCTGAATCTGAATTTGAAAAAAAATGTTAGCTTAATAGAAGTTCCCTTGCACTAAAAATTGTTCAAACTTACGTGGGATTAAATACCACAAAAAGAAATATTATTTATAAATTCATTGGTTTTTCATTAATTAGGGCTGACTAAAAACCTCCAACTGAATGGGAAAAAACGTAATATAATTTTTAATTTCTGAGCATTACGTCTAGGATGCTCGGAAATAAACCTGCTGTGGTAAATTTTTGGTCAACTAAACAATATATTCGTAACTAAAATAAATATATTATTATATATCCTCCTAGGACCAGAAGAGTATCGCAAAATTATAGTGTCCAAAAAAATCATTAATATTTTTTAATATGTAGATATGTCGAATTTGCAGCTAGAAATATTAAATAAGACGTTTTGCATTGATAGCTTTATTAAACTTCTCATGAGGTTTTGTCGCCTATGCCGGTGACTGTTGACGCGTAACTGTCCGCCTCTGGAATTTGCGTCTATGGAAGTTGAGGTGACTCGTTCAGGGCAGAGCAAGGCCTAGGCTCAGTCGGCCTCACCGGTGGCTAGAGATGGATACGCGAGCCTGGATTTCGTGTAAGCGCCAACGGAGAATGAACTTAGGAAGCGGAGAGATCCCACACCACGGCCGGCAGTCGAACGGAGGGTGGACAAACCGGAACTAATACATAACCAACACAAGGTACTTTACATAAAAGGAACAAGGTTAAAAAGCGAATTAAAAGTTAGTTAGAAAGCTGTTGAAGTTTTACCTTAATTAAAACTCAATTTACAATGTAAAGCAATTAATTTATTAGTTCCTGAGCAAAATAAAACACATTGATTTGCCCTGATTCCTCAAAAATCTAGGTTTTTAGTAAGTGGTCGACAAATTTCATCATTTACATCATAATTGCTGAAGCAATAACTGGCGCATACTACAGAATTACTTACAGATTTTCATTTTGCCTGAATGTTTTCCTTTTCGGAAGTAAACAAGCAAAACATTATGAAAATGAGCTTGGAGAATGTTCTTTTCAAAGCGCTGTAGCTTTTCACTAAGTAAATGCAAAAAACTACCTTTATAAAAAGAATGTTCTTTGGGTTTTGACATTTCGGCAGCTTCATTAAAAGGGTTACAAGACAGATAAGGGACATTAATGCCAACTATTGAGATAAAACAAAATTCCTTTTTCCTCAACTTTCCTATTTTTTTTTTCCGTTTTTCATTTTTATAATTCTTCTTATTTTCTCATTTTATGAATCTTCTTTAATAAGTTCCTACTCTTTCTCTATCTTTTCCAGGTATCTGACAAAGTCGAATATAAAAAATTATCTATTTTTTGAATATTTTTTACAGGAAACGCAAGTTTCAGGTGTTTACGACACATGATATACCACTAAAGCTAACTGAAATATCAAAACTTCAACACATCTTGTGCCCTGCCACCAGGCATGACAAATGTAACTTCAAATCAAAGTTCCTTAAATGGAGCTGACTTCTTAATGGGCGTACTAATCAAAACCTTTTTACTTCTGAGTTTTTCGACAGTTATTGTTGCCTATACTACACAAAAACTAAATTCCTCAATGCATAATTTGATAATATATTTCACTAATTGTTTTGGATTGTTTTAAATTTATGAATTTAGAAAGTAAAGCTTGAGAAAGCGTTTGAGGGAATTTCTCCATACTTTCTCAATCATTATGACCACTTGCTCAATCATTGTGTCCATCAAATACAATTATAACGAACATCATTGAAAAAATATACTGAGCTACTTAGGCTCAATGAAGATGAAAGAATTAGTAAGAAAAATTAACTTAATTTCATGAAGGGGTTAATTGACAGAAATAAGTTTATTTTCTAAGGTAAAAACAGAAAAAGTTCACTCACTCGTAGGTCAGTAAACTTTATCTGTTTCATTTTCATTCTATTGGCACGTTCGTTTAGGGGCTCAATAGGGTATAAACGGAACACATGCGTGTATTACAGGTTCCGGCTTTCAAGACTGCCCCCATTCACGGCTTAATTTATATATCATTATACTTTCAATGAAATCTCAAATAAAAAAGTTGAATTTATTTTATTTATTTATTATTTAGTTTATTTATGTTTTATTAAACAGAAGTTTATCATTATAAGATTATGATTAGGGACTTTCAACAACATTTTGACAAATTTATAATTTATTACATTTCATTGATCCAAACAATTCGCGCTGAATGGAATAGTCCTCATTTTTTTTTAATTAAGGGACACATCAAATATTAGGAGAAAAATATATATAGTGATATATATTCATCAGCCACTTACGGCTTTGTGTATAAATTTTGATTGTATTTTAGGTTTAATTTTTTATATTTTCTTTAATGGTACGAAAAATATAAAATTAAATCACAATTACTTTAATCTCTAGATACGCAGACGGATTCATAAAATAATTCAATTTATTCATTTTAATAATTTAGCTAAAGAAAATAAGTTCACTCTGTAAAATAAAATAGATTGATTTTTAAAAAATACATTAGAATTTGGTTACGTCATGTAATGAATGTAATTTACATATTACTCAGAATTATCAGTAATGCATTACTGTTTAATCAAAAGTATAAAACTCACATACGCAATATAATATACGAAACATCTATCACTAAGAAGGGATTTGTTTTTAATCAAGACAACTCTACACCACTCATATCTCTAGTGACTAAGAAAAAATTGAGAGAGCCTGCCAGGGAAGATTTGATGGAATCCTTTTGTATGGCCCGGACTTTGCTCCCCCTGGCTAGCATTTGTTTCATTCAGAAACTTTATAATGATGTAAAACTGGTATCAAAAAAAACTTTGCGAAAATTACTTGGCCCAGTTTATCAAACCTCAGAAATCTCAGAACTTCTAAAAAATTAACGTTTTATCCGAAAAATTTCAACTCCTACATCCAAACGATATATGAATGTTTACACTGCTGTACAATCGTTCTTCGGATATATGCACAATGGATGAAGACATTGCATTACTGACAACAGTCTACGAGCACTTGAGTCTGAACTGAATTTGAATAGAAGACGATAACGGACTGAGCAAGATATCCAGACGCCTAACACATACTAAACAATAATATGTATACAGCCCAGGAGGAAAGAATAAATATAGCATAAGTAAAGGGGGAAATAGTTGTAAAAAAAATATTCTATTTACCTAAATCAATTAAATAAATCTCAGGCACTCTCTGTTAATAAAAACGATAAAACCAGTCCCGCAACAGGCCATAGAGGCCCAAGTGGGAAATACATGTTAATGATGTATTTATTCCTGACCCACGGCACACCAGTAAAGACGTATAGTCAGTATACCAGTCCGGCAGCTTCATTTTTCCTCATTCGATTAAATTAGAAAAAGAAATATGTTTCTTTATCAAGCCAGGATGGAAAGTGAAGATCAAACAAAATCTAATTACTGAGCCTAGCCCTTAGTGTAGACTATCGTTACACCAAACAAAATATATGTATGTGTGTGTTTTTTTTTTGTCAGTGGTTTGCTGCATGCTTATCACAAAGAAACGAGAATGGGACGAATAAGAGATTCATACATTTCATTCGTAGATTTCAAAAATTAACTTTAGAAAATTTATATTTAGTTGTTTGTAAAATATTTACTGACTTATTATTTAAGTCACAATAAGCCTGAACCGAAAATAATTAATTTTCTCTTTAAAGGAGATAATTTGTAAATTACAGAATCAGAAACTAATTCAAGATTATAAATTTAAAATCTATATGTAACAACCTTAACTGTATCCCTTAGTATGGGATATATATACGAATAGATGATACTTATGTTTTTAGAGAATGTCGATGTAGTCAAATTTCAGCAATAACTACTTCCTCAATTTTTCTAAATAAAATTAGTATTATTTATTTGTTCTCCCCTTCAGCCACTTAGAATCTTGGTGGGACTATTTTTTATTTTTCCAGTTAGTTACCCTATTTTAAACATTCATGGTCCTGGGTAAGCTTTTATTTTTCAATAAAAGCTAACCCAGGGCGAGACTCGAATCCGCAGCACCAGTTTGACGGACCTGAACTCGCTCGACTAACCCGACTTAACTGACAAATATTTATTCTAAGATGATTTTAGTTGGGGTTCGGTCAAGGTAGATGCAAAAAACACAAATTTAATAAATGTATTTTTTAATAAAGGATTACCTGCCAACGTTTCGGCTTACATTGTAAGCCATCTTCAGGGCTGTAGAAATACAATGTCATGAGAGTACAATAATAATTGAAATTAGTATAATAGAGAATTAGAATAATATAATGTGATATCAAGAGTATGAATGTATAAAGCTATGTAAGAAAATTTAAAGTTTTTTGAAAAACAATTTAAAAAAGAACCAATTTGAAAAGAACATGCAAACAAACAGCTTTAAACTTTAAATTTTAAATAAACTTTAAATTTTCTTACATAGCTTTCTACATTCATACTCTTGATATCACATTATATTATTGCAATTCTCTATTATACTAATTTCAATTATTATTGTATTCTCATGACATTGTATTTCTACAGCCCTGAAGATGGCTTACAATGTAAGCCGAAACGTTGGCAGATA
>KZ807468.1:349667-365288 GCA_000696205.2 Oncopeltus fasciatus | reverse complement strand
ATCAGGATTATTTCGACCACTATAACAACCTAAATTAATGGATTTTTTTTATTTTTTTTATTTAAATATTATTATTATATATTTAATAAATTATAATAAATAAATTATTATTAACTAAAATAATAAATAATATGTCATTCTTTAATTTAGATTTTCCAGGCAATACCTGCTTTTTTAAGAAAGTTTAACAGCCCATCCACTGTAGAGGGGTTGTTCCCAAGGCACTCCGCCATATTTCATCCAATGCCTTCCCTAGTGAAGTAATTCTGATAAAGTGGGCAAACCTCTATGATGGGCTTTCAGTAATTATTCCCTTTATAAATAAATTCTTTCTTCAATTTGGAACTAATGGTTCATCCACATTATCCCGAAGAAAATAAATTTATTTAATCTGTTCATTCCCTTACTAAAAGAAAAGTGCAATGAAACATTCGTCATCGATGAGTTTTAACTTCAGCCATGGAAAGTAATGTGATAAGAACTTCGACACCAAGTACAAACTATAGTACAAACTATAAGTACAAATTGTACAAACTATAAGTACAAACTATAAGTACAAACTATACATTCTTATTATGGATTCCTAAAGAATAGATAACAATCAAACTGTGCTACTACATACATCTAAGCCCTAAATATCTGAATTTCATTCTCGAATTGCAATCAATAAAATTTATTTGGCTTCTCTTCCCTTCTTCAGTTCATTAAGTTTTTCAGCAAACGTGCGAAAGAAAATTTAGTTTTGTTGGTTGTCCGGACAATGCATGTCTTTCCTGCTTTATTTTCGCACCCCATTTTGTTAGTAATTGAATGTACTTCTCGTACTAATTCTCATAGTAGAATTCAGTGTTTCTTGTGTAATGCTCAGCCCATATTGTCAAATTTTAGGGAAAAATGGTACAAAAGTATATTGCATGAACATAACCAACGTGGCCATTAACTCAGCTCTGGCCGAGAATATGTATACATACATCTTTTAACTTTAGATATCTTTTAGTTAATAAGGTACGTTCCATACTTGGATCTTCACAATTTCATGTTTCTGTATTTTCTTTTCCATTTAAGTTTATATTTAAATTATATATTAAATATAAACTTAAATAATAATTATTATTATTCAATATAATATAACAATGGACTATGAATAATATAATATAAATGGACTATAATACATAACCACGACAATTACATATTATATTCGCTTGCAAATTTCAAAATATCATATTTTTACTTAATACAGCAGCTAATCCCAAACCTTAAAGGTTTTGCACAATAACGAACTTAGCCTTTCGTTTTGCATTAAGATCTTTCATGTGAACCTCAATAGCTACATTCTCTATAAATAACTCTATCCTTGCCACCCTCGGTTCTATTCACTACACAATAGTGAATGTATTAATATTTTAGAAGTGGTAATTGTTAAGAAATATATTCGTCGCTACATAGAGAGATTCATTAAATCCAATAAGAATGAATGTATGCAAAAATAATGATGGTATACGATATGTTAAAGAATAAGAAAAAAACAGTGGAGAAAAAGAGTAAAAAAGAACACTGGATTTCAATTTTAACTCTTAAATAGTGTAATCCCGTAACTCTTAAGACAGTAATCCCGTTAATTTGAAAAACTCTCTTAGGCCGAATATATTCAATCTTGTTTAAAATTTGTAGAATATGAACGAATTTCTGTATCAGGTTTAACATAAGTAGCAAAAGAAACTGAGCCTGTGCCTGCTATTGTGATAAATTTTAAAAAATCATTTAATCACATTAAAACATTGTGGTAACGTAACTTTTATATCTCGAACCATTCAAGTTGGCTCCCAATCTGTTTTACTTATCCCCTAGAAATACGTTCCAGGCCGCGAAAATTGCTTTTCTGGTGGTCCCCTCCCCCCATATCGGTCGGCAAAAATCCGATTATAATAAAACATAGCACCAATTTTAAATGAGAGGTGTTAGAGTAGCAGAGTAACTATTACATGTCATGTAGCAGCCAAAGACAACTGTTTTTTGTTTGTTTTTTTGGGGTTTTTTTGCTACAAAAAAGAAACGGAATAGAAATTTTCTGTGGCATTAAAAAAAATTCAGGAAGAGTGAGGATGGCTAATTTTAATTAACACTTACCAAAGTTTTTGTAGATAGAGGAAATTTTACAAACAAATAATAGAGAGCTCTTGTGTGGTGTTGACCAGCACTGAATATGTCGAACGATGTTGCTGGAGCGACTTTCATGGCGGCTGCAACCTCTGCTCCAGAGCTCTTCGTCAACGTCATCGGGACCTTCATAACGGAGGGTGACATCGGGATCGGCACCATAGTCGGCTCGGCGGTCTTCAACATCCTGGCTGTGGCCGCCTGCTGCGGACTCGGCGCAGGCATGGTACTCATTAGTCAAACTTCTTTTTCAGCACTTGTCTTGGACTCAAAATTGTAAAAAGAAAGGGGCGCCAGGGTAGCCCAAATAGTGCAGAGATCTGGCTAGTGACCACGAAAGGCGGGTCTAAAGCCCCCCTCGTAGCTTTAAATATTTTTCCTATAATAAAAAAAATTGTGAATTTAACAAGTATTCCCAATTATAACCAACGTAGTTGCTTTCTGGGATATCCTGACAATGGCTCTTTAGTAGCCAAAAATTGTCCAGCTATTACTGAAATAAACTTTGTGGCACTAAGAAAGTTTTATTTAATATTAAAAAGTGAGTTACTTTCTAAGGCTTCTACATTCATGTATATCTTTACTGAATTCTTCTTCCTGATTGTACTTGTCGCATAGATCATATTAACAAACCTCTCACTCATCAAGTTGTGAGTCATTTCAGATCATAAATAAGTAAGATTACTCTCTTACCTTAACTAAATAAAAGTTCACAAATTAGGATGAACTAAAATATGAATCATTTTAAATAAGACCACTTTTAGATTGCATATGATGACTGAAACTTGACCAATATCGTCCTTTATCTTTGTGTTCAACAATTTTGATTCCAAGAAAGGCTGACTAACATTTTTAAAAGTAAAAAATTATTTAAACAATATATTTACAGGTAGTGCCGCTGCATTGGTGGCCATTGACAAGAGACTGCTTAGCATATGGAGTGACTGTCACAATATTGATCTGCATAATTCATGATGAAAGGGTAGAATGGTATGAAGCACTAGTTTTGGTCCTCCTTTACACTGTCTATATAGCCATAATGTATTGGGATAAGCAAATCCAAAACTGTACAAGGGCGCTGCATCAGAGGCCACCATCAGGTAAAATTTAAAGATGTACCTTCCTAATCAACATGCTTGCTCTGCCAATATCATCAAGTTTTAATGATCATACTCCTAACAGCTAATAAATTAAATAAAAAGTATTAAGGATAAGTAAGTAATCATGTTTGTTACTAAAAGAAGAATTTACAAGGTGATTTAATAAGTAAGTGTATTTGTTATTAATAAATTATAATAAATAATATAAGAGATGCTCAGCAAAAAATATATCTTTTTTTACAATAATTATTAATATAAACTATAATAATTTCAAAGTACTGATTGATTTCAATATGTTGATTTTAATCTTTAAGAATTTATTGTTGGTTAACATCTTAATTTTATCTATATAAGCAAAAACAATTTCAATGAACTTAAATTACATATTTACCCCAGATTTAATAATATCTAAATAGATATCCACCAGGTTTTATAACTTTCATTGGATATTTATTTTATTGCTTAAATAATACAGTTAGTTTCCATCTCTGGAAGACCTCTTCTATATTTTGTCAGGTTTAATAAAATAGTCATTTTATCTTTAAGCAGACAAAATAATAAATTTATCTTATTAAAGCAAAGTACTAAATCCCTTATATTCCAGAGTTCATAGGAAGGCCTTTATGAAGTTGTAGTGAGGACAAACAACGCTATCTACACGATTCAGAAGCAATCAAAAGATAAACAAAGGATGTCAATCAAATAGCTACGAATAGTGAGATCATGGACCCAGTGCATTAGGAATCTGACCAAAAAGTAAAAACGCCTTGAGAAGTCTTTTGCAAAATCCAGATGAATAGGACAATCCTCCGTGACCATCCACAAAGATATTTTCTCTCTGCAGACGGACTATTCACTGGCACAATGTATGGCTGAAAATTTAAGGCATTGCAACGGTCTTCGGAAGAAAGTTTGGTGGCTTTAAGGAACTGGAGCAGTATGGACCACCATTGAGTGGTCAGGACACTTCATTGAACACAGAGTGGATAGCACCTGTTCTACATGGTAGCCAAGGGTTCTCTATATCAAACATCTTTGTAGAAGCATCCTCAATCTGAGGACGAAGATTCGTCATATAAACATAAACAAGCTTGCAATTTCGCAGATGGGCTAAGGATATGATAGTAAGGCAAACGGTAGAAGAGATATTCGACTAAACTAGGATCACTATCATGGTCTGCTTCTTAAATCCATGCGGGACTAATTTGAAAGCAGCAAGTATGGACGCCACATGTAACCTTATCCAGCTGCCAATAACTGTTCTGGGACAGACCAGTCTTAAGGAAGGGGCAGTATTAAGAATACATAGAAGAGACTCTAAGCTTAACAGAGAAGGCCCTGGATCAGTAGAGGCTGGCCTGGGCTTCCACAAGTATAAAGAACCTTCTAAGCCATCTCCAAGCAGCTCACCCGCAACTCACAGAGAGTTCCCGCTGTTGTGTTAAACAAATTGTGATAGTTCAGTGATAAATAGATTGTTGTGATAATTCTTAGTGCTTTTGTGATAATGACTAACTGTTTTTCATTGTAAGGCAGCTGTAAGTAACAGTTGTAATCTTAATTTTATATTAGATATAAGAGAAGTAGTGATAGATTGTTAACTAGTGGTAAGCATTTGTATTTATTAATAAATTAGGAATATTATATTAGTAAAAGTACTTATTTCACCCATAGCTAGCCCGTAACAATACACTTTTTGGAGCTCACCTCATAAAAAGACACAGTAATTAATTCAATCAATTCAATTTCAAGAAGACTCCATTCTGGTCCTTTACAAATTATGTTACAAGCAATTTATTATTATATTTTCTTATTTAGAAATTTTATTTATAAGATAAACTAAACAGTATGCTAATAAATTTTATCACTTTAAAACTTACCAGATACTTGTAAGAAATACTTTATAAAAAACACATATTATAAAAAACACATTTTCCAGAATGTGGAGATGTAAGAATTGGAGAAACTCCTCAGCAAAATGGAAATGTTAAACAAGCAGTAATTTCTGTTGAAATACCTGCAGCAAATGAACAGCAAGATACAGGAAGTAAGTTGATACATTACTATTAAGAATTTTTGACTATTATGTTTTCAAATTTATACTTATGACCAATTAATAACTAGATATTGTAAAACCAAATTGCATAGTATTGTCAGAAACAGATGAAATTAGACAAGTTATTAGAGTTTTCTGTATTTTTCCAAATTCATTGCTAAACAAATTATTTTCGACTAAGTTGTTTTAAACAAAGTATTTACAAATAGTTTGAAGTGTCACATATTGGCAAAGAGACAAATTTTAAATATGATTTTTGATCAAAGTGTTTAAAAAAATTGTTTTTTGTTCTTATAATTTCATATTATAAGAAGTGCAAGAGCAATGAGTGATAAAATGAACCATCCACCAATAATAAGTAATCTGAATAAGTTGAAGATGTTCATTAAGAGTTAAAATCTCAATTCTAGAATCAGATATAACCATTCCAAAAGCCTATCATGAGAAGGCACACAGAATAACTACCAAATTTTAGGATGCCAAGAGTCATGGTAATTGAGATTAAATACTCATGGTAATTGAAATTAAATTCTCATGGTAATTGTACTTGTTTTCATTGTAGACTATTTATAGCAATAATTTAATTAAAATTGCTTAGTTTTTATTATTAAAACTAATTCATATTTTTAAAATTTAAAAGACATTTTTATCATAAAAATAAAATATAACTAATTTTTTTTTTCAGTATGGGACATAGTGAACTTCCCCTACAAGAGAGGAATCATTAGAAAAATTGCCTGGGCACTGGTTTTGCCCATTCACACAATATTTTTAATTACTATTCCGGATTGTGAAAAACCTCGATTCAAGAAGTGGTTTCCAGTAACATTTCTGATGTGTATCATCTGGATAGGATCACTTTCTTACTTAGTAGCATGGATGATAACAATCGTGGGTAAATATTATACTTAAATTAATTATATATACTTGAAAAAGTCCACTTCATTTTAAAACTACTTAAGACAAAACAATAAGAAGATCCAATAAGCAACCTATGCAGATCATCCCAATCTGGACTACCCTTCTTAAAGAAATTAAGAAATACCAGTTAAACCTTGCAAATGTGGATATTTAGAATGGGATGGTATTTATTCATCTGTTCTTTTGCTAACCTTCTGGAAGATAAAAAACAGAAAATTAAATAAATATGTTGGTGCATAGGAAGAGTATGATAGTAATGGGGGAACAAGTATGAACATAACATGACAGCTGATTGGGTAGCCAAAGTCCACATCATTAGAAAATATGTACCATACACATACAATAATTATTACCTCAACACTTCCCCTTAATTATTGTATAGGAAAAAAAGCAAATAAAAACAATTCTAAGACATATTATATATATAGACATTTTCCATACATTGACTACAACCTGTGAAAGGCCCTGATTTATATTGTAAGCTTTTGATAGTAGGGCCATGGCCCCAAAAATGCTTTATCTAAAAGAAAAATATTTATATACACATGAAGATTTGGAATAATTTGTTTTCCATACTGTTTTTAAATTTTAGTACAAGCACTTTGGCTATAATGACAGAAAGTTACCTTTGACAGATTAGTTGGGAGTTACAAGCTCTAAACACTTTTGATGGGGTCTAAATAATTATCAGGATCTTTAAAAATATAGGCTAATTGTAAATAGTATAAAATTGTTGAACTTCCTTTTAGTATCTTACTTCCATTCAATCTGCAGCAAGAGTGGCTAGCAGATTTCTCTTTTTTATAAATTTGAAGAAATACAGAAATAAGAATAAAAAACCAGACAAAGAAAAGAAAAACAAATTGGCAAACTAGAATGAGTGAGAGAATTTAAGAATTGAAAGAACACATAACCTCAGAGAACTTCTTTTGTACCAGGTAAATTAAATGAAAAAATTTTCCTCCTTAATAATATAAAAAATATCATTCTTCCGCCTCTCCATAATAAGCTAAGGCAAATGAAAAATAATGGCAAAGCCACGGACAAAGAAGGTTGTGATGCTAAACTGAAAAGAGGCATATTTACTGGACATTAAATAAGAAAAATTCTAGATGATTTCAGTAATCATGAAAAATTAAATGAAAAGGAAAAATGCTTTTTAAAATGGCAGTTTATAAATGATTTTAAGGGTAGTGAAAGGATTTCTGGATAACAAGACAGATGAAAATTACACCATCCTCATAATCAATCTCTTGAAAGCCTATGAAATATTAGATTGTTGCAAGTCCTGAAAAATGCATTTTTTACTCTCCCATTTGGATTTTTCCATTACATTTGGGAGCAGTAAGCAATGAACAAGAAGAGAGGTTTCACCAGGACTCAGGGCAATGGGGAAACAAGATACCAAGAATCTATCTGTTAGGTGACTGACTACTGCTGGCTCTTGGAAAGAGATGAGGCTATAGAATACGACAGGAAAAAGTGATAGTTTGCATTCCTTAAATATTCTTTTGTTCTTATAAATGTAAAAATGTTTTTGCATAAATTTTATTAATAGTAATCATGTCACAGTAATAACATTTGTAAATGCCCAAATGTCCACATTCCCTTCAAACTGATGAGCTCGTTCTAATTTCTTAATTAATATGAGACCTAATATTAATATCCCGCCGACGCAATTTTTATATCGATAAGGAAGATTCTAGCCTAGAGTCAAAGCATGTGAAAGACTCTATTGTTCTCAACAAAAATAATAGGGTATTTCCCGCTTGTAGCTGTCTGTCTCTTATTTTTTTAGGCACGAGCTACATTTGACATGACTGTTAGACCAAGGGTTTTGAGTGCTATAACACTCTTCACTTTCTAACTTATAAAGCTTTTTTTTTTTAAATATTTTGATTGATAGAAATTTTTAAGTAAAGTGAAAGTAAAACAGAAATGCAGAACTTGACACATTTTATTTTTTCAAGGTGATACCTTAAAGATTCCTGATTCTGTTATGGGAATCACATTTTTAGCAGCAGGAACAAGTGTACCTGAAGCAGTTTCCAGTGTGATAGTCGCTAAGCAAGGTAAATATTACTTAAATGATAATAATTTTATACTAAATACATTTTGTTCTGATTAATAGTAAATCATTTGTTAAATATTATTAATAATAATATGACCAGTTTATATTATTTTTTAAATTAAATTAAATTTAAATTAAGACATTCATTTGAAATAAAAATTATTTACAAATAATTTGAACAAGGGTAAAATTAGTATAGAACTAAACAAAATAGTTGTTAAAACTAATAATTATAAAAATAAATTTCTGGTATTTTTCACAAAAATTTTTAAAAAAGTTGCTGGAAGTGGCCTCTTTGCAAAACAGATAAATACACACTCACAAAGCATCAAGTTAGCACCGCTGACATAGTCCTTTTATCTCTTCATTATTAAATCACATTTCTTTGCATGACTTTTTAATCCATAGAACCAGTCAGTTCTAATATAAACAAGTACTATCCACCAAACATAAATATCCATCAAACTCTGAAATCAGGGCTTCAGGCTGGTCAATGCACAGAACCATACTTCCCTTTCTATTTACCTTTTAATTTTAGTTGAGCCAAGTCATTAAAACTTGTCCAATTTATGCTGGAAACAAAATGCATTTGAATTTAACTGATCAGGTATAAAATGGGCTCACACATATTTTTTTTTTCTTTTTTTAAGAAACAAATAGTGGTAGGAAGAAGAAGCTATGAAACGAAGTTGGAAACATTTTAGTGGAAAAGTATACTATAAAAAAATAGTTGTTTCTTTATTTTTTTTCTTCAGGGCATGGATCAATGGGCATATCTAATTCACTAGGATCTAATACTTTTGATATCCTTCTGTGTCTGGGTTTGCCCTGGTTCATAAAAGCTTCATTTCTGCCAACAAGTGCTGGAAATCATTTTGTTGGCATCAATTCAAGAGGATTGGAGTATTCAGCTATTTCACTTCTTTCAACACTCCTAATGCTTTATGTAGCTTTTGCAGCGAACAAATTTAAGCTTGATAGTAAGGTAAGGAATGTTATTAACCTTTTATTTTAAATTCTGAGAGGTATTAAATTAGTTCTAAGAAAGCAACCACAAGTTCTGAATCTAGATGTAGAGTTCTGAAATTTAAATTACTTAATGAATTTTTTCCATAGTATTGAATTTTACATTTTATTTTCTCTTGTTTTTTATTATCTTTAACAGTTATCCTGTAAGGAGATATATCATATATATATATATTTTGCCCATTCACACAATATNTGGCTTCTAAGATTGAAAGCACGCAAGGTTATATAAATATATTGTAGGAAGGACATCTTGCCCTTCATATTAAACTCTTATATCAACTAATTACAACAGCTTATTCAAAAAGAAAGTTTATTTCATCGTAGATATTATTCTTAGATGATTTTAGTTGGGGTTCGGTCAAGGTAGATACAAAAAACACAAATTTAAAAAATGTATTTTTTAATAAAGGATTATCTGCCGACGTTTCGGCTTACATAGTATATTATTGCAATTCTCTATTATATTATTGTCAATTAATATTATATTCACATGACTTTGTATTTCTACAGCCCTGAAGATGGCTTACAATGTAAGCCGAAACGTCGGCAGATAATTCTTTATTAAAAAATACATTTTTTAAATTCATGATATATAGAACCAAAACGATATTTTAAATTTGCATATTTTTATTGGTAAATAAAGGCTTGTTCTTGTTGTAAGGGAGGGTAACACTAAAAAATATTTTTTTAAATACATCTAAAATTGGCTTTATTTATCATACATATATATATATATATATATATATATATATATATATATATATATATATATAAAACACACAATGAGGGAAAGGGTGATCCATATTTATTTCTTAAATTTAACCATCAATCATCATGAACTACTGGATTCCATAAAGAATCAGCATACATGAACATTACCTTCTATGCAAAATTTGAAAAATAGAGTATATCAAAGCACGAATATCAATTAATACTTTGAAACCAATAATTTATTATTTTTATGTTATACTTACTTATGCTACAGTAATATAGCTGCCCTATAATATTTTCAAAATAATCTATTTATGCGTGTTAATAATTCTCATGTAATTGCAGGTAGGACATACGTGTTTGATATTATATGGGCTATTTCTAATACTGGCAACCCTGATTGAATTGAATGTATTTTTCACTGTCAACCTTCCAACATGTGGACGATGATCTCAATGGAAAATTTCAATGGTTCCTTTATCACAATTCAAATGAAAATGCAGTCAGTAAAATAAGGGGGATCCAATGTGTGGTTTCCTTCTCTCTATCTCTCTTTCTCCCCAATTGTGTTTTCTTTTTTTTTTTTGTTTTACCCACCAGTAAACCACTATTTTAGTTGGCAGCAAGTGTAATAAAAACAATTGAAATTAGTACGTCCATGTAAAGAATGGAAGTTGTTTATAATTATTTTAATTTTAGGAAAATGATTATTTTGTATATTATGGATCAGCAAAGCACTAAATTAGTGTACAAAGTCTCATGAAGCCATTATAATGTATAATAATATCATTAATCTATGTACATAAATTAATGTTCTTAGGCTATTGAATTAAGAAAAAAGACACAACGACATGTGATTCACACAGTGAGGCGCTAAAGATACAATTTTATAAATATAACATTTGGCAACATACACTTATATGATGGAAAATATATGTACAATATTTAGTAGCACCTCAGGTAAATTTAAAAAGAACAGACAACTCATAAACCTAGTACAAAATAAAATCCATCCATAGATGGTTCCAAAAAATATATTCTAAAAATCTTTAGTCTTGGGGAGGTTGTTTACAAACAATTATTCTATTAAAGGAGCTCCTAAAGGATACAGGATATATTATAATATTCCAAAATTGCCCTCCTCCATTGTACTTCCTATAAATCAGTCTATTTGGTAAAAAGCATTCTATAATTCAGAGCATATTACAAGATGTAATGTACAGATGTCTCATTTCAAATGTGTACATCCCTGGTGCGATATCAAGTTTGATTTAGTTTTTAAATTTTATTTAATGTGCGATCGTAGATATTAAAATTAACATCAATCAGATTTTTTTCAGAAAGCTATTACCTAAGTTTTATGAAGTGGTTTTTATATATTATAAGTTCAAGATAAGTTTTAATATCTGTTTGACTTTCTTTCAAAATTGAACATCATAATGAAATTATATTGTAAATAGCAAGTGCTATTTCAGTTACTAATTGTTCATCTTATTTTTCAACAAACTGTTTAAAAATAATAAAGCAAGAAAATATACTTAAATATCTTTTAAAAAGTCTTACAATGAAAAACCTGAATAGTATGAATTAATAACCTTGGTAAACCTTACAAGAAAAGCACAATTTATACATTAAAAAGTTAATAACGAGAAATTCTCAATATTAAATTAAAAAAAAAAAGGTATAAGAAAGAAAGTCTCATGTAAGTTAGAAAGAAAAGTAAAGGAGGATATAAGAATCTAGTTATCTGTTCACCAATGTTTCATCTCACATAAGAAGGGTTTTACAGCTGTAGATATTGCAGAGTACTAATGATTTTGTTAAGAAGATTAAACACTAAGGAAAGATATAGATAATTAATGTGAGTATATGATACATGAACATACAAACATTGGTTAGCCATTTTAAAAGAGAAATCAAATATAAGTTTTTAAATAAGAATTTATAACTTTTCTAATAATAGAAGCAAACTTCATTGAACACAGAGTGGATAGCACCTGTTCTACATGGTAGCCAAGGGTTCTCTATATCAAACATCTTTGTAGAAGCATCCTCAATCTGAGGACGAAGATTCGTCATATAAACNAGTGTAAGATGGTTTTGTCATTCTAAATAGTATAATTTAGACTATATGTAGTCTCAAATTTATTTATTATTTCTTAAATATATTGTAAGAACAATTGTGCATTTTATTTTTATTTTACAAACCTCTCTTCTTCTAGTAATGTTAAAAAATAAAGAAAATATTTAATTTTTTAATGCATTGGGCAAAAAATAACATGGAAAATTAAATGAATAATAATAGTTTTGCTCAAGTACTTTATTTACTTTGTAATAGTACTTTATATACTTCATTATAGTATAATGAATAACAATATTTAATTTAATCAGGGGTTTAACAATTATCACTTTCAATTAAAAATTTTAATAACATTTTTATTAAAGGACACCAATACCTTTTTTTACCTATGTATGCTATGAGTTTTCTTGAAAAATGTTTGATGAAAAATTTACAATAAAATATTGCATCTTTCACTCTTAAATTAATTTGCTGTACATCTGAAGAAGGCACAAGCACAGTAACTTAAATCAAGGGAATTATAAGTGGTAAAGTAAATATAAATATCAATGTTCAAGATTATTTCAAATTTCATATTTATAAGAGTAAATAACAGGCAAGTGCTAAGGTAGTAAACTTCATTGAAATCTCAAGTAAATCAAATCTTATTAAATATATATGAATAAATGGCTATATATCTCCTATAATGAACCTCAACCCTCTGGTTTGACTAAATGTTATTAAAGGGAGAATAAGATTTATCCTTTCCTGTCGAAATTGTTAGTGGATTTCATGCCACCACACAATCAACAAGCTTAGCTGATAAAATAGATATCAATATGCATGAACATGAAATAGATATTGACATAGAAATAGATATCAATATGCATGAAATAGATATTGACTTGCATGAACAACTGATGTAATAAAATTTTTTTTTTCTAAACTTTTAACTATTATTGTAATTTTAGCATTCTAATAAGAAATATCAACTTGGATAAAATTGTGTGTTTGGCAATAGTTTATTCATATAGACACGTACCTGCATTCAGTGCCAGCTGAAAGATCTCCTCCTCCAGTATCTAGGTGGATATTGTCAATAAGTTGTCTGGATCCCAGGGCACTGAACTTCTGAAATAGCAGTTAAGCTAAAGAAACAAGAATAATAATAAAAAGCCCTTCTATAACTTCAGCAAAACACTCAGTAAACGCCTTATAAAGCAAAAAACACATTTGACTGTGAAGGGAAAAACACATTTGAAAGTGAGTGAGGGATAGTTTTCGATATAAGTTGGGATCTGGTTAGCTTTTAAACCTACAAAGTCTTTGAGCAGGTAGGAAAGAGATTATAAATTTTAGCTCAAAATTATGTCTGAGATTCTTTAGTACTCTAATAATATAATTAGAACAAATTATAACTTTTCTGAAATGAGCCATTTATCCATGGGACCTCTCTCTTGTACCTCGGAACAATATTAAAAATCGAGAAAGTGAAGATTCTGAGCATTCTTATTTTGAAACATATATTAAAATAATGCTTACTAATCATGTTACATAATGAAAGATAATTATACAATAATTTTTGCATGACTTTAAATAAATGATTTAGTTCTATTACTTTTCAGTTCTATGATTTTATGAAGTATTCAGCTCATTTAGGGTATCAGCTAAGCTGAAATAAACACTGAAAAGAGGGAACTCTAGAGTGCTATCTAGAATTTTTTTTTTTTGTTATTTGGAAATTCAGTATTCTACTTAGGTATATTTAATTTTGCTATTTGCATTAATAGTTAGTTTATGTACAAAATTAGGCAATGAGAAGGTTATTGTAATTTGTCAATTTTTCTTTTCTCGTAAGTGTTAAGAAATAATATACAGTATAAAAATAATTTTCCTACGTGAAAAAAAAATTAAACAATGCTTTTGTAAATAGATTTTTACAAAAAAACAAAAAAATGTCCAGTAATTTTAATTACTTGGTTTTCTGACTATTAATATCATGAAATATAAAACAATGTTTTAAGGAAGGAGAATACAGTTTTGCTCAAATATGTATATTTTTTTAAAGAAAATTTGCTCGGGAATATGGACTTGAGCTCATACGATAGACTAATACTCAGTCAAATACTTAAGTGAAGTCTAAGAATGCTCCAATACAGAATTATTTTTGCTCAAGGGAAAAGGAAATGAAATCCACGATGTGAAACACCTGCTGGACAGTAGAATAGGTAGAACAGAAGCCAAAATGATGATTTGGAAGAATATTTGAGGAATTTAAGTTAGTCATGATTTGTTTTATAAGAACTTTCTCTAATACCTTGGATAATAAGGGAAGATGGCTGATTCGTCTATAAGATGTGTTGTGAGGATGTTTACTGGATTTGAGAAACATGATTATTTCACAAAATTTCCAGAGAAGTGGTAAGTGGGAGGTTCGAAGAAAACAATTATAGAGGTAAGTTAAGAAAAAAACTAATTTTTGGGGTAGATTTTGAAGTATTAGACCAGTCATTAAGTCATAGCCGGCTGCTTTATGATTAGACTGGGAATATGCATGGGAGCAGGCAAAAATTAAGATTATTTTGTAGGAATCGGGCAAAGGAATTTGAAGAATGATAAGGGCTTGGAATTTAAAAATGATTTTATATATATTGGTGATGGTTGTTCAGAGATGAAAGAAAATTGGAAGGATAGGTATATGACTAAGAGAGTAGGTTGTTAAGAAGATACAGGAAGATTAGGCTGTGATTTAGATTGGTAAGTAAAAATAGATGGAAGAATAACAGCGATGGCGAATGTGACCTAGTGGAGGGGAATGGTTGGATTCCCGGACAAGCTAGCCAATTTTCTTCCATTTGCAGGGTTACATTTGGTTTGAATTTTCCAAGGTCTATTGATGAAGAAAGGACCTGCTGGTGTATGGCTATCTGGCTGCTTGGGCGATGTCCTTGTGGGCCGGGATCTTGCCAGCTGGAATGGTATTGTCGATAGTCGGGTTTGTGGGTATGCCAATAACTAGGCAGGCTGACTCAAGCGCTGCCCACTTCTAGACCTGGAATTCTGTACAGTATCTTTAGTTCTTTACAGGCAAAGTATTCCCTATAATTGGCTGACAAAGGGTGATGAAAATTTGTGCATGTTGCGGGTGTGTCCCAGATGTTGCCACTTTTTCGGATTAAGTGGGGGCCAACACCCATGCAAGCTCGGTATCTCACAAACTGTGGTATGTCTTACTTCTTTAGGTGTTCTTCTACTTAAATTGTAATATATGAAAGTGTTTTAAGGGAGAATATATGCCAAGCTTGTTGGGAGATGGTTTTAGGATATTAAAAAAGAGGGGAAAGTGATATTTCGATAGAATGTTTGAGTACAAAGCCAACATCTATAACATCAAACCAAAGCTTTTCTATTTCTTCCTTGATCTGCTTTGTGGTTGTGGAGGGATGTTGATGGTGCCATAAGGATTTTCTTGCTTGAATCGATAAGTAAAATTTATATACATACATACATTGACAAT
>KZ807468.1:327336-345226 GCA_000696205.2 Oncopeltus fasciatus | reverse complement strand
ATATATATATATATATATATATATATATATATATATATATATATATATATATATATATATATATATATATATATATATATATATATATATATATATATATATATATATATATATATATATATATATATATATATATATATATATATATATATATATATATATATATATATATATATATATATATATATATATATATATATATATATATATATATATATATATATATATATATATATATATATATATATATATATATATATATATATATATATATATATATATATATATATATATATATATATATATATATATATATATATATATATATATATATATATATATATATATATATATATATATATATATATATATATATATATATATATATATATATATATATATATATATATATATATATATATATATATATATATATATATTTTATCTACATGAACAATCAAAGACACTATTAATAATGATATCAGGAAAAATACAATTGGAAGACTTACACTTAATTTCCCTACGTGGGTGGCTCCTACTATAAAATCCAATAAAAATCCATACATGCCTGTAACTTTTAAATGTAACAATCAGAATAGATAAAAATGGTGAGGTGTAAGTCAGATACTAAATTTGCTAATCAAAGAAACTTTTTAGAGGATTCTGACAGAAAATAGCTATTAGGATTTTTAAAAATATATTTATTTTCAATAATCCTCTGATTCTGATGGGAGATTAAATTTAACAGCTACTTATATATACATTAATATAAAATGAAAATTGCAGCTGCTGGAGCTTTGAAAATTTCTTTAGATCAATGACATTTAGAGATAAAATTTCATTAAGTCAATTAAAATTTCAGATAAAATTTCAAGTAATTTCTTTAAAAACTGAATTTCAGGTATAAACCCATTCTTATAAGTTAATTATTATTGATGCTATTTTACAGATTCACAGAAAACAACAGCAATTATTATTTCAATGTTTAATTAAATGTAAAATACCTCTGGTATTATAATAATAATAATAAATTATTGTTCAATAAATATCATAAGTGTTGTTAAATTTAAAAAAAATTAATTTACAGTTATGGGTATTAGTGTTAAAGTAATTGTTTCTATTCATTAAGCTTTTGAATTTTCATTATTAATTTTCAGTTTATTTCTTTATTCATGTGAATAGCAGAATAAGAAATTTCTTACAGCTTCTTTTCTTTTTTTACTACTTCCCTTCCAACCTCTGTTTTTCCTTTTTGGAAGATCAGTGGGAATTATAAGTTAGTCATTTTGAATATAAAAAAATAAAGAAGAAAAATTAAATAGAAATATCAACTACTATGTTCAGGAATTCACTCAATTTAAGCAATTCTTAAGAAAGAACTGAAAGATAAAGTGTAAATTTCTGTAAATTAGTTCCTTTAATTGCAAATTGTGTCATTTGCATGTGACTTTATATAATATTTAAATACGTAAAAACTAAGCTACATATCACATATGTTTATTGAATTAGAACTTTATACTAACTCAAAACTAATCTGCATGTTAAAATTTTAGTAGAACAAAAAAAAAATACATAAAACTATTGAGATCTTTTCCTTAAATACTATATTTAACACAGATTATTAAGTCAAAACTTATTTATACTAATATAAAAAAAATACAATTACATTTCTTCACTATTTCTTTATTAGGAAATATGTATCCTCAAATAAATTTGGGATGCAGAAAAGTACTTTTTACTTACACAATGTACAAATTTATTTACAATACTACAGTATGCTAAGCTCATGAGGTTTTGTACTTTCATAGGTACTTACGTTCCTACCACCAATAAACACTTGAATTCAACATTTAATCATACACTGATAATTCCATATTTAATTTTCTCAATCTTCCTTTTATTTCTCATTTTCTAAATCACTAATTATCAGTTCTTTCTTCTCACAAGTGTTTTACTTTAATTTTTTTTCTTTCTAGAGGAGGGCAAGAGAAAGAAACCCTTTGAGAAAAGTAGATCTCTACAGAAATTTTGCAATGTTATAAATGTAACCTATAAATAAATATAAATAAATGAAACATATTAACCTCAAGATAATATTGGTATGCCTCATCTTGAAGTATTGATGTTCAATAGAGTAACTATAAGCGGATAAATGGTTTTTTTTGGGGGTTTTTTCTGCAGTTGTAACAGAAATATTGAGAAGGACCTAAATGAATCTATACCTACCTAATATTGCAATAACATGCATTCAATCTCCCACTCAAAGTCAACTATGTCTCTTATATACTTCTATTATTATTATTATAATTATATAAAAATCCATTTCATACCTTGGAATAACAGCATTTTAATAAATTAAAAATATTTTAAATGTATATTCCTTTAATAAAGGTAAAATAATTTATTTTCGACGAGTAATATCCTCATTTTGTATTTTTTTTAATGAAAATGTTTAAGTTTATAAAATATGGACAGTTGAGAGGTCATGTAACTGTTTTATCTGGCATTAAAATGAGTCCAAACCAGCTAAAATAGGTGAATTATCAGTTTTTTTTCTTTTTCTTTATTTCTCATCATTAACAAACACACTTTATCCTTTTGATGAGAAGCACATTTGTAAACTTTAAGTAAAAAACTAGTTTCTTAAATTTGTACTTGCTTAATTAATTTAAGTATTATCCCTCAACACCACTCAAACCTTCAGATCAATAAAGTTAGCCTTGACTTTCTGTGATATACACTAATAAATGAGTAGATTTAAGTAAATGAAGCAGGGATAAGAAACATTTCAATAAAAACAAGATTCATTTAGCACAATTAAATAATAAATTAATTTGTCCAAGTATATAGAGGGTAGTGAATAGTTATGTCTAATAAGTTTATTTAACCTTCAAAAATTTCAGTTTAATACAAAGAAAAATAAACACAAAATTATTACAACAAGAATTTATAACAAACTCTTTGTAAAGTGGCTTAATTATAACCATATAAACTTATTTTTATCCTTGTTGCAGAANTTTTTTTACTGAGGCTTTCTACCATCCATTATATCCAATAAGAAAGTTGCTAGCTAAACATAACTTAATATTCGTCTACCTAATTTCAGATCTTATTTTACATAAAATTATGTGACTATGTTATAAAGTTAAACTTTAGAGACATGAATTTTATCGCAGAAAAAAATCATGCGAGAGCCATTTGAGTGTGTGAAGCAAAAAGTCAAGTATTAAAAAATATTTTTTTTAAACCTTCTATTACTACAAATCAAACCCAACATTTCCTCAAAATTAATATTGGTTTTAAAAACAAAAATTTAGTTGTGTAATAATGGAGAAGGGGAGAAATGTCCATCACGTAAGGGACATATAATATGTAGGAATTTTTTAGAAAAATTTTGCCCAATTGTAGTGATTAGTAAGTAAAATTTGAATGGCTCAAATGGGCCAAACATTTGAGTATCCTAAGATAATCACAGGCTTGAAAGTTTCAATCTAATGAACAGTTTATATAAAAAAAATAGGTAACATTAATTTTTAACTTAATTAGTAATGATATTTTTGTAAATTAAATATTTCAATCTCATTTTATATTCTAAGAAATCTCAGAATTATTTTCTAATTTTTAAAATTTTTATATATGTTTGTTCAACAAATATCAGAACAAAACAAATTATACCCAATTAAGTATGGTTCTACTACCAACTACTCAATTCAGTATCTCATTGCATACATTTCTATATGTACATTTATGTTATAGGACTCACAGATGATACTTTCAGAAAATTGGCCTGGACATTTGGAGTTGAAGAAAAATATTGTAGCCTCCACTTCTATATTAAATTGCTCCTTTCTTTCTGATCAGTTTCTAATAAACGTCTAAAAATAAAATGAATAGTAATAGAAACTTTCACAGCTCAAATTACAATTATAATATCAAAATCTTAAATTACCTCTTTCATATTTACACTATTTTCCTTAATTGATCTTTCAAAATTCTTTTAATTGCAAAAGCCATCTGAAATAAGATATATATTTCCTTTGGCTTAACAGACCTTGGCTTACTTGTGATAAAGAATAATTTATAAAGGTAACATTCATGACAATATTAATCTATAGTCCTGAAAGAGATGGTTCACAGCTTGGTCAAAATTTTTTTCATACCTAAACAGAACATACATTTCATGTATTTTAGTAATAAACAAATAAAGTAAAAATGAATATATTTTTTTTATTTGAAATCTTTTAATATCAAGTGATAGCGAATATGATAAATTAAATAATCTCTCATTATGTTAGTCTATAGTTCTTAAGATAAAATAGAGGTCTAAGTTGTTACCTGGGACTCTCTGGGAGCCCAGACCTAGCAACAAACCAGTTCACTGTAATTTTTTACATCATAGTAATAAATCAGTTTTTAACAGTTTAGTTTTACATTTATAAAATAGTATTTAGAATTTAGATGTTAAATAGTTTTAAAATGTATTTTATAACAGGCTATAATTAACTGTAAGACATATTTGAATTTTAGTTTAGTTTAGTGAATAAACTGTTAAGTTTGTCTGACATGGCATGATGAGTAGGGAAGAAAGAGGGAAAAAATATTAAAGCACCAATCACAATCATATGGAATGCTTCTGGGTTATAGGTTGGGAAAGATAGGTGGGTGCATCACTTGGTAGTGAGTAGTAAAATTCAGATTTAACTTGTTAAATTTGTCTATTAATTAGGAGTTAAGGTGATTTAACATTTTAACAGTTTAAATAAGTCGGTATTTGACTTTGATATTTATTTAAAAAAACTTACCACTTTCATTAACTACTAAGAGAGGCTGAGGTTCATGGTAGTGGCCAGGGAAGGCCAGTGAAGTCAACAGGCCCACCAAGACCTGCATCAGCTTCTAGAAGAGACATGATGACTGCCATTGCTGCCTCATCATTCCCATCACTAGGTGCTGCTTCGGCTGGTGATGCAGCTGAGACTGCTGAACCAATCATTTCCATTACTTCATCTCCATCACCTCCTATAGTTGAATGATGTTACAATATATGGTCAACTTATGCAGTTGCAATATACAGTCAAATGTTGTAGTTACAAATAAGAATGTACAAATAATAATATTTAACTACAATTGTTGTCAGACAGAATTAACTAATTGATTAAATACAGTTTAGTCATAAGGAAGAAAATAGTTGAATAAATCTACATAAAAGAGAAAATTTCAAATTTCAAACTTGTTTAAGTTAAGGAATTATAACTGAAAGAAACTAATGGATAGCGATATTGAAAGACTAAGAAGAAGAAAGAAGTATATATATTTGTCACTGCCAGATTACAGACTGAAATTGATCCCCCTCTCCCAATGAGAGTCTTCAGAGAGGGGAGAGGAGTCTACTCTTTGAATGTCTGGTGTACTGCTTTCAGCAGTTATATATTTTAGAAGGCCCATTTGTGTATACAATATACCAGTACTTATTAAGTTTATATACAACTTTCTTCTTCTAATTTTTTTCTTGCCTATCTTCACCAAGACTTTGATTTTGTGTAGTTATGGAAGATCTGCAATAGTTGCAGTAGCTCTTAGAGCAGTTATTGTCTTCCTTAGGTGTACTTGAGAAAATCCAGCCGAATGTCCTATGAATTCAGCACCTCCAGAGTAAGTTTCAAAGTAGATAATTTTTGTTATCCTATAAATTACAGTGGAAGCCTTTGAGAACAAATTAAATGTTAACTGAATAATTTTATTTTAACCACTCATTGAAAATCTTTCTTTTTTTTCTTTTTTTCTTTTTTTAATATCTGATAAAACATGCATTTACCACACACATACATATGTGCATATATTAAAATTTGTGATGTAAAAAGGATATACAGGTAGTTGCATAATTATCTAATAAATCAAATTATAACTAAGAGCTAATTAACAAAAATATCAAATTTTTCAGAAATATTATTATTGAGAGGATATCTGACAGAAACCAATTTTTTTTTTACTAAATGCCTTTTCATTTGTTTGTCTAAATCAACTTACATTACTACAATAATCAAATGTTAAACATCTTAAAAAATTATTCTCAGAATATTTTATTTGGCAGATGCTTCAGCTAATATTATCAAAAGACAAGGGGTTTAATATCATTTATCTACTTTTGCATTAGTAAATAACTGAAATCGCTCACCAGTATCACTTCCAAGACTTGAGAGAGTTACATTATTTCGAATAGCGGTATAACTTTCGTCGCTGCAAGGTGTAGTTTTACATTCTAAATGCCTCTGCCCATTCGTTCCATTACTTTCTGGTAGGGCAGATATCCTTTCAGGTGATATTCCGGTGTGGAGCTAAGAGGGGAAAAAATTTAATATAATTCTTAATAAAATAATAAATATAAATAAATTAGTACTTTAATGTTTAAAAATGTAATAAAAATGATAAAAGATTAAAAAGTGGACACTATAAAAAAAAAACCCATATATATTTCAAAAAATGAATACTCTGATTTAAAATAGGTGTGACTCACCTCTCCAGAATCTCAAGAAACAGGACTTAAAATAACCCTTTAAAGTAACCCCTATAATTTACAGCATAAGCAAAAGCTATTTAATACCTAATTTATTCATTGAATTTTTTGAGATGTGTGGTGGAGTGCCTTTATCTTTCTTTAGTTACAGCCGGTAGGTATATCACAAAAGTTTTTAGGAATAAAAATGACTTATCCCTGTGTGCACCTTTTAAAATTTAAAAATAAGGAATGGATATTAATGGGTGTCATTTGAACCAAAATAAATACCTCTATTGAGAACTGGGAAAAAGTATTGTCGGAAAATGGGTTCACACCTGACTGCTTTAGAGAGTATCTCAAGCTCTACATTCCAGGCAAAATCTGCAAGAGCTCAAAATAAATGAATGCCTTTTTGGTTCTCTATAAGTGATATTGAAATTCTATAAAAAGGTATTTATCTTGCATTTTAAAAAAAAAACAACATCTGACACATGAACAGAAAAAAGTGTTCCATGTTTATAATGAAATAAGTCGATTTGCATCATATTCTCACTTTTTATCTATTGAAAGTTACGGTAAAATTTGTTATTTAATACAGTCTAAAATAATGAAGATATAAGCAGAATTAGATGAAAAAACAGTAAGGTAACTGTTTTTAATTATTACATATTTATTTTATGTGTATACTTGTCTTAGTTGTCATTCTAAACTTTTTACAAAATTGGAACTACTCCAAAAAGATCGCTACTCTTCAGACAATCTCACCCCTTTGAAAGTTGCTCCACTTGTAAAAAAAGCCAACCCTAAAAATTTCATTTATGAAAAAATCTTATCCAGGATGAAGCCTGCTACTTAAGTTCTTCTGATCCAAATTTAAGTTAATCTGTCCTCAAAAGCAGCTCTCAAATGAGCATAAATGAATAGGGAGACAAAATTAAACTCAGAAAAAAGAGAAGCTCCTTAAACTAAGTATTTCAAAATAGAGTGCTAGCTAAAACAAAGAGATATTTTGCTTTCACATTATTAAGGCCTAGGCTACTTAATATGAAAATTTAGTTTTATGACTTTAAATAGTAAACAATTTATTGAGCAGTGCTTTATGAAGAAAGATACTCACTTGAATCTAACTAACCCAGCTATTCATACAAACTCAAGTTTTCGAAACACTGTAACCTACATTTACATAAATGAAAATTTGCTTAAGTTCATTTATGTCACTGTCAATACTTGAGTTTATCTCACTTTTCCTAAGAAGTTTCATTTCTATAACTGTTTATGTTTGTATATTTTGTATTCATAATTGTAAAAGATGTTTCATGAAAATATATTTATTTAGTCTGCAGCATACTTTCATTATATAAAATAAACAAAGAGTTTCTATTAGTATAAATTAATGAGTAGAAGTGCTGGAAATATAAGAGGTCATCCAACAAGTCATACAAAATGTCCAGCTCTGATAACCCTCGAGTCACCAAAAGTTGACTAAGTAACAAAGTATAATAGTGTGAAGAAGAACTAGTCAAATTAGTTATTAGCCAGTATAAAAGAAGAAGAAACTTAATAATGACTTTACATCTTTGCTCATCAAGTAGTCCTAATTCTCCCCTTCACTAGCATATACCTAATATAACTGAGGCAGACTAGCACAATTAAAGCCCTGATTGCCAATGTCAATCAAATTTAAAATGTCAGGTCCCTCAATTAAAATGAATATTCTCTGATGAAAACAGTTTTTCTAAAGTAACTAGAATGTAAAGCATAATAACCAAAGTTTCCCCCTGCCTTGGCTTGAGCCAGTTTAGCATAGAGAAGAAATGCAGTAACCACAACTACACTAGTGCTAAATTTAAATAGTTACATTGTTAAATTGTAACATTATTGTGTCCATATTTAGTAGCAACCGTGTGCTGTTAGTCAAATTAATTCCCTATGTTGCATGTCTTCAATTAAATTCAAGGAAATGAAATTTCATAGAATAAAAATTAAAATTGATTAATAAAACTATTAATTTTCATCCACAGAAATTAAAAATGTTGAAAACACTAATTTCTTGTGGCTTCTAAGGTAAAACTATGACTATTAAGACAAAATAAATTAGAACAGTAAATTAAAACTAATGAATTTTAAAAATATTGCCTGTATTAAACTAAAACCACAAATAAATAATTCCAAAGCAGATGTTTCATTAAAAAATAATATGTATGATATTATTATTATTTGTGAAGTTATAATATGTTTATTCAATGTGAGTTGAGTAATATAGATGAGTAAGCCAATACCCTCTAGTAGCTTTGAGCCTCAACAATAGAACAAGAAAGAGGTCACTAAATTCTAAGCTCAGTTTAATTAAAACTATGCTCTTATACTGCTAAGAATATCAAGTGTTCAATTGCAAAATTTAAATTGAATCATATTTGACTTTTCAGCCAAATTTTTAGCTATAATTTGGGCTAGCCCTTATGTATAGTTATCTTGGGGAAACATTTGTTAATCGTAAGTACTGGTTCCTTTATAAAAGTAATATAATAAATACAATATTAAAATATTGATGGGTTACTGGTTGAAACCCTGGGAAAACTATTTCACATAAAATACTTTTATTGAATTTAACATGGGAAAAAATTACACACCATGGGCTACTAAACAACTAGCACATGCACAGTTTATACTGACAAAGAGAGTATATAAATATTATTATNTAAAATGTCTATAAAACAAGAGACACGAAGAGCCGATATAAATATTAATAAATACAACAAATATGATAAACTTGATCACATTCTAACATTTAGCCTAGAAAAATCATACCCAATTAATTGCTTACAAGGATTCACAAATCTGATTTTTGGTAAAAATTTGGTAAATAGGTCTGTTAGTTGTCTTTCACTTGGCACATGGCCCACCATCACTATTCATTCACTTTTCATGAATAAACGTTTAACACACATCCATACGTTTAGATTTATTATGAAATTCTGGGTTTTAATTAACAGCACTGCACTTTGTCTATTTTGTTCTATAATCTGATCTTGTTCGAGTCTAAGTAAAGCAAACTACCAATTCTTCTAGATGGGGAATATGGATATCCTATTCTTCAAAAGGTGTCTCATCCCAAAGCATACCTTTATCAAATGGTGCGGATACTGGATTGGCATTTTCCATACTAAAGTTCTAAAACGTGTTTAAATCATATTGTGTTTGGGAAATAAAAATGGAACCATCCTTTAGCCAATGGATTTCTAGTCCAAAATAATAGGATCCATTACTTACTTTTAACTTAAATTCTTGTTCAAAGACTTTAAAAATCATGTCAACATCTTCATAGTTCTTATAAATGACTAATCCATAGTCCACATATAGCCAAAGGAACAAATTTTTATGTTTTGAAACAAACAAACATGAATCTGAATCAATAATAATTAAGTAATACCTAGTTAAAATATTTATAAAGTGATGATTCCAGCATTTGGGGGATTGTTTTAATCCATAAAGCCCTTTTAAAATAAATAATCTAAAGGGTTTTTATTATTTCTACCACCAATGAATATAGAACTCTCATACCTTCTATTCTCCGTCTTCATTGGTTTCTGCAAACCATCTCCCGTTGGCGAGCGCTTTCGGACACTGTCCATCTTCAGGCCGAATACATACGTTCACTGTCACGGTCTGTATTCAACTCAGTGAGTTCAACTCAGAGTTGAATAGAGACCGTGACAGTGAACGTATGTATTCGGCCGGAAGATGGACAGTGTCCGAAAGCGCTCGCCAACGGGAGATGGTTTGCAGAAACCAATGAAGACGGAGAATAGAAGGCATGAGAGCCCTTTTAAAATATTACAGACTCTTCCCGATTGGTCATCAAAACCCTCTGGCTGTCGCATATGTAACTCTTAATTTAGATTAGTATTTAGGAAGGCAGTCTTCATGTCAAATTGTAAAATTTGAAATTTTTACAAGCAGGAAAACTAATTAGCATTCTTATAGTGTCCCAACGAGCAACATAACAAAATGTTTCCAATAGTCAGAGCCGTACTTCTGTGAAAAGCCTTTAGCAACTAGATGAGCTCGATAAGAATCAAAAGTACCATCCTCATTTAGCTTTTTCCTGAACATCCATTTATTGTCAATGAGGTTCTTAGCACTTAAAAGTTCAGTCAAAACAAAAACTTTGAATAAGATTGATCACACAGTTTCATTACTGATGAAACTTCTCAAGATGCCCCTGCTTCAACAATTGTTGCTTGTACATCCAATTCAGCAATCTCCTTGTCCAAAATTTAAAAAAAATCCTCTTCTTCTGATTCAACAATTCTGTTATCTTCATTCCTTTCCAAGTTAATGATTATCTCATTATTGACACATTCAAGCACATTGAGTGTTTTTGGTAAAATCATTTTTTCCAGAAAGACAAAATCCCTACTAACAGTGCACTTTTTGGTAATAGGGTCCATGAGCCTTTTGTGTCATTGCAATATCCTACAAATATCAGTTTCAGGGAAACAGGATAAAGTTTCTTTAGGGACATGTGTTATTGTTTCACAGCCAAACACTCTAAGATGGTGGATATTAGGCATTCCCTTAAATCAGGCATCACTAGGCGTTACGACACAGAGGTTTTGATGGGCTTCTCCAATAAAAGAATACTGTTCGTCTGTTCTGTCAAACTTTATTTCTTGGAGCCAAGGACATAATGCTGTTAATATAGTCCTCCATTGAACTGCAATTGTCTCATTAATATAAGCTGCTAGAACTGCTTACTTTTCTAGTAAGACCAGAGTCCTCAAAAAATGATTGGACTGTGTCCCATACCTCTTTAGAAGATCCGCATATATATGGTAGATAAGGCTGGTGTCTACTAATAAGCATATTTTGAAAAGTGCTTTGCAATTATTTTCTTCGGTTTTGGGGTCATTAGCTGTGTCTTGAATGATGTACCACTGGTCTTCCAATTAGAATGATGCCTTCATCTGGAACTTCCACAAGTTATAATTCTTGCAGCCCCTGAGTTGTTAATGCATTTGTTACCATATTCGCACCAGTAGGGGTGTCAGAAAATTTTTGAAATATTCGTAACTTTTACTGAATAAAATGCGAGATCACTGGCACATAAGCATTTTGGGTCCCAAAAGCATTGTTGGGTTACAGATTGAAACACTGAGAAAACTATTTCACACAAAATGCTTTTAATGAATTTAACATGGATAAACATCACAAACCATGAGCACTCAATAACTGGCATATGTTCAGCGGTATAAATGTGTGTGTATATTTAAATGAATTACTACAATTACTGAGATACTTATATTTCATAGTAAAGTCCACTACTCTGAATCTACCAAAACTAAGCTCTAGTTTCATAATTATTAAATAGTTTATTTTAAAACTGAAATTTCAGATAAATCCTTTTAATGTTTTAATTTGTTTTAAACATTATAATATAACCAAGTAGATATTACAAAAATGATTATGATTCAGTCTAACCTATACTTAAATGATGAAATATCACTGATTAACAAAACATATTTTTTCAATGTTTATTAATAGCATACATAAAGTTATTAAATATATATTAAAATAAAGGTAAGTATAATGGAATTATTTTGTACATTTTGGGTTTTATATAAACCATACCTTCTAAAAGATAATTTTTTTAAATAACTACTAAAACATGTTATCTATTATTGAGAGATTAACTTGTATTCTACAAAAAGGGTTTTTCAACAACAATTTATTAACTTCAGGCATATTTTATTTCTATAGGAGAGAAAGGTTTTTATCGACCAGTATTTTGTCACTTTTTGATCATTTAATTTTTCATTTTTTGTCTTTTCTTGAAAACCACCATTATTAATTTTATACTATTGGTATAAATGTCTAATTTCTAAAATAAAAAAAACATAACTTTCTAATTTCAACTTTTTTATTTAGTTTTAATTTTATTAAATTTGACACTTTGGCCTTCCTTACAATGGATATTATCAATTTCTGCAAAAATATATATTGTAAATTAAAATTTATTATATGCTGAATATTTTGTAAGTCATCCAATTATAAATTTTAATATAAAATATACAATATTTCTTCAGGACTTCAAAATGCCCACTATAAAGAAGGCCAAAATGTAGTCAAATCTAAGATGAATAAAAATTAATGTAAAGTTGGAGCTTGCAAGTTTTGTTTTGTAATTTAAGAATAACGAATATGCCCTGTATACTCAATACACCCAATAAGGATTTATCAGCAAATTATTTATTTTATATTTATTCTAGTATATTTCTTTAAACTTAAACAATTTCCTTATTGTGATAATTATTTAAAAACCTGTTTTNGGTTTTTTATTTTATTTTTTTTATTTTTTTTTATTCGTTGTAGTAAAATATTGCATTTTTCATTATTATATTATTGAACTAAAGATAGCCCATAATAAAATTTAAAATGTTAAGATAGACTGTTCCCTCAATATTAGAATGCTTAATATAATTTAATTAAAGTATTCACATGTACTATATTTTACATTTAAAAAATAATTAAGTGCCCTACAGCCAGAGAATGAGTAAATAGTAATTTAATTTGATGAAGTTACAAAACACACCTGAGGGCTTTGTTGTTGAGGTATATGTCTGCCTACCCTTTCCACTCTCGGATGGAAATGAGGAGGTGGTACAGAATTGCTTGATACCAAGTCTATGCTTGGGGGCCTCGTAGGTGAATGGATTTTGCTGAGCTTGTTTATTGTTACCAAGACACTCATGATTTCCTTCAGACAAAGAAAAGAAGAAATATTTAAATAATGTCTCCATTTACTTATAAGCTTGTTTAACTGTTAAACGCCATACCATCACCATATACGTGCTGTAGCATTTTCACCATCTCCCCCTTTCCCTAGCTTATTTGTAATATTGTACCTACAAAATTATACTAAAGATTTTAGATAATATAAACTACCATTTTGCAATGTCCATCACAAAGTCTTAAGATCACAGTTATACCAATGAAGCCAACCATTTAATTGCATTAAATATTCTTTAAGGTTAGAATCATGCTTTATACATGAAAGATGTTAGTGAAACTCTTATATAATGTACAAATAAAAAATGTACATAAATAATGTAACATGATATTTTATTGAAAATAAAATAATAAATGTGCTTAAAAATTTTCCGCCAATGGAAAGCACTTATAACATGATAGTTACACATGTAAGTTTCTTCCTTGATATATGTTTGCCATAAAATGTTACATAACATAAATGTTAGAAACTTATATTTTACACCTATTATTTTAAAAACTTTATTGTAACTCAAATAACAACAAATATATTACTTTAATAAATTCCTCACCCAATTTCAATCAAAAATGAATTTTTTTTTTAGGAATAACATTGAAAAGACTTAATAATAATTTCAAACACTCAAATTTAATAAATTGCTGTATGTGTGACTGAGTGCAAACCACATCAGCCCAATTCATAAAAATATGACCAATTCCATTTTTCAAATAACGAAGGAGTTAGAGAAATTATAAAATATCAGACATGCTTCAGAAGTAAAAGTCCACAGGGGACAAGATATCTCTTCCAATAATCTTAGAAAAGGGCATTGAATTTCAAGTGCCCATCCATAAACTTTTTCTATACTTCAATAGTATCTATTATAAAAGTGCCTTACTCCCAAAATTATAAGAGACCACATGAGAAACGAATATACCAACCAAGCTTGTTAGGTCAGTGAAAATGAAAGTGATAGAAACCACTTGTAGAATCCGGATCTATTCAGACAGGTCCCCTGAATTTAAAACAGGCTGAGATAAGGGACTTGCCAGCCTCTAATTTAACTTGGCCCTAGAAAAAGTAATAAGAGAAGCCAGTATCCATCCTTCTGACACCATATACTACTAATTCAAATGACATAGATATACTAGCCCATAACTGTTAGGCACTAAAATAGGCAATTATGCCACTTTAGGAAGCAGCAATTACCATGGGTCTTGCAATAAATGAGAAAAACCCTAATATATTGTTAATGATTGGGGAAGCACATAACGAGAGGACCAGACCTTTACAGGAAGGGGCCAATTGAAGGTAGCCACCTGCTACTTTCCTTACTTAGTACAAGAAATCACATAATAAATAACAAGACTATTGCTGTAAAATATTTTGTTTTAAATTTATACATATTGATAGTTTTTATCAACTTCCAATATACACCCCTTGTCTATCCTCACAGAGATCTATGGGAATTTTTCATTCTCGAAACAGTGCTTGAAGTCTTGATCTGTGAGCTCCTGCATAATGTGTGCCGTTTTTTTCTTTCACAGCTTCAACAGACTGAAATCTTGTTCTTCTTAATGCATATTTGACCTTGGGGAACAGATAAAAGTCACAAGGTTGTACTTTGCTAGAAACATCTTGACAGATAATGCATTGTGAACCAGCGCATTATCTTGATGGAGAACCCATGACATTTTTCCTAACTCTTTTGCGGTAGTAATTGTTATTAACAGTTTTACCTTCAGGAACCCAGTGAACGTACACAATCCCATGAATGCCGAAAAAAAATTATCATCATCGCTTTGAATTTCGATTTGATCATTCAAGCTTTTTTAGCTTTTGGTAAGGTTGGACCCTTCATTGGAATCGCATTGGCATGATTTGACATTTTTTTTCGGGATCGTAAGTGAAAAACCAAGATTCCTCACATGACTCATTCCAAAAAGTTCGAGTCAATTGTAATGTCTTCAAAGTTGTGTTGAACTGACACAATGTTACAGAGGCTACTACTTTGTGACTAGCTATTTTTTTTTTTTTTTTTTGTTCGATTGTGAGAATTTTAGGCACCAGGTGATGTAAAATTTGCCTTATGCATTCTTTGTCAATTCCAACAGTTTCAGCAACCTCAAGAATGGTCAGAAGGAACCAGATGACCAACCTTTTCGATATTTTCATCCGTTTTGGAAGTAGAAGTGCGACCTGGGAAGTCATCTCAGCCATCTTGGAAAGGCTTGAAACTTTTAAAAACTCACGCATGTGATAAACATTCACCGCCATAGACTTCGTTTAATAAATGTTATACTTCAGTAGGGGTTTTACCTAATTTTATGTGAAATTTCACAACAATCCGTTGCTCTACTATTACACTTATGTTTTCAGCACAACGAAACAAACATCTCTTTCATAAACGAAGGTTATGGCCAGACTTATTTCTCGACAAACACAGGAGGCGCTGAAATTGAAAGAGAAGGCTTTACGCTGTACAGCTGTTGGTCGTACTGAATTGGCACATGTGTAGTTCTTCTGTAGCAGCATCAGTCTCGTTATTTAATAGCCATACCTCATATCTGTTAATTAGCTGTTAGTAATTTATCTTTTTTATATATTAGTTAATATGGGTAGTAGGTTTGATTGTTAGTAGGTGAACTTATTTTTTATAATAAATTAACTTCAAATTATTTCCTTGTTTAAACTATTATTGACCCATAGCCCATAACTATATGTTTGTTAGAAAAAGTAATGAGTTGGTAGTTGATAGACTGCAGTTGGCTCCTTATTCTTCTTCTACAGAGGATTGAGTGACCCCATAATAATTCAAAGAGAAACAAGAAGAAAAAATAGATCAGAAGGGAGCAGTAAATAAGCATAAAAGAAAAAATTAAATGGCACCATTAAAATAGTGGCTTTTAATAAGTTTATTGTTTAATTTTACTATAAAGTATTACTTCAGGCATGAATGGTTCACCAATCATTATTTAATGTTTTTTTTCTTATAAACTTTTTTTTTTTTTGGAAAGCTACTTTACAAGAAACTCTACCATTATTTTTTTCTTAATATATTTCAATGTAAATAAAAGAAAATTCAATAAGCTAAAGTAATAATGCAAGAGAATTATGTTCAATGCATCTGTTGAGATACATTATGTCCACAGTAAACACAATAAGAAGCAATCAAAGCTTAAAAATCCTTTGTAGCATATTAGAGTATCAATCTGATTTATGCACTGAAGCTGCATCAATACAAACAGTCCCAGAATAAGGCAAGTTAGGGCAATCATCAAAAAATACATCTAATTTAAAATTATTGTAAAATGAAATAAAAATAACTTCTATAAATTATCTAAAATTATTCTTAATTTCATAGGCTCATCCTATTTTCAAGTTGCAAGCAAAATAATGTGTAAATTAAAATAGTGTTATATTTACAATCATTAAAAAAATAGTACAATTATTTATTTTATATTTATTCTAGTATATTTCTTTAAACTTAAACAATTTCCTTATTGTGATAATTATTTAAAAACCTGTTTTCAAGAAATCTCAAAAGTGTTAGTTCATAAATACAATAAACTTATCAAGATTCAGAAAAAAAAAAAAAAAAAAAGAAAAAAAAATATAAATCCATCCATTATCAATCTAATAACCCTATGACCATAGAGAGGAAGAGGAGCAAGGAAAGGAACATTACCTCTTGAGGAGCAGATAATTCATTACAAAGTCCAATGGTAGAAGTTGAATGTTGGTCTTTGGCGGTAGCAGACGGTGTGATTGACATATACATAGGACCCACCTCAAGGTGTGGCTGCCTTGATGGTGAGGGGGTACCCTGATGAGTTGAAGGGGATGAATCCCCTGCCTTTCGCATCTCATCTATCACCTCCTCTGCTATTTGGCGTCCAATGTTGCTGGCTTCCACATTTGAGGAGACAAATTTGGCCATCTCACTGCTGCTATCTATAAAGTGCAATGTCCCCTCATCATAAGAACCTAAATGCAGTTAAAAAGAATCATTTTTATCGTGAAAGTAAATACTTTTAGAGTATTTGTATCAAAAAGTTGTTACAAAATCAATTTGAAACTAAAGAATTATATTTATTATTAACATATTTTCTTCCCTGCTTTAGCTTTATAATTATATAATCATTAAGATTAAAGGGCAGTTTTATTTCCTCATTTTTAAACCTCTCTCAAATCTCTACATTATTCAACTTTTACTTTCAAATCTTTATATCCAAGATATTTTATAAGCTAAATCAAGTTAAGCAGAAAATAGAATGATCCTAAAATTATTTTAAAGATAACTAATATTTTCTGGAGAAATGGATGCAAGAGTGAAATAATTATGCCACTTTTTGAAACACTTAACAGAAGCCTAAAATTATTAAAATTTTAATAATTCCTACTGAACAACAATTTTTAAAACTTGATCAGAAACAGGATAGTCAAGTTAAAAGTCTTATGTACTCAATGTTCTGACTGCCTTTATTAATAAATAATAGAATTATTGTAACTTACAATTAAAGATTCATAACAATTTCAATTCGTACCAATAGTAAATCTATCTTCTAGGTTAAAAATGTAACCATTATATTTCATAATTTTAAAAATATTTATTTATTTCATAT
>KZ807468.1:306790-327271 GCA_000696205.2 Oncopeltus fasciatus | reverse complement strand
ATATATATATATATATTTCAATATTTGATACTAAACTTGGAATTTTCTAATGTAAAGATTGAATAATTATTAAATAATAATTAGCTAAGAGTAGCTAAGTAGCTAAGCTAAGATAGCTAAGCTAAAGGTAGCTAAGATAGCTAAGAGTAGTTAAGCTAAGATAGCTAAGAGTAACTAAGATAAGAAGTAGCTAAGAGTAGCTAAGCGTAGCTAAGCTAAGGTAAGCTAAGAGTAGCTACGTAGCTAAGCTAAGAGTAGTTTCTTATCAAACATATTAAAATATTTTTTGAGTAATTTCTGGAAAGTAGCTAAGTTCACCCTCCTAATTAAGCACTTTGGCTAGTTTATTGACAATGTATGCATTGAGTTAAGACAGAAAATGCCCACTAATGATTAAGATAAATTTTTAACCAAAAGTAGAGTTACAGGTTAGACCCAATTAGTTCAATTTTTCTGATTAATATAAAAAGCTTTAAATCCTTATTTGAATACTTAACTGTAAAATTTTGCCCAATTTAGAGTGAAATATGTTCAATTGTATGTTCTTAAACAATTTAGGATTTCAGGTTAACCCTCTACCTGATAGTTAAGTTTTATATTGAAACGTTTTAGTTCTTAATAATAATCTAAATATTATGACCACAATAGTGCAAAATAATAAGTGTTGTAGTGCAAACTCATTTCTAATGGGCCTTGAGGATGTAGGTAATCTCTTGAATCAAATATTCTTCTCTCAAAAAATAAAAAACTTTCTATTCCCAATTACTGAAAAAAATTTAGTATATAGATTTTATAATTATCTTAATTTTGAAGCTTAATAAACTGAAAGAACTGTAAATAATTTATTTTCATGAAGATAATTGATTACTATTCTTTGTCACTTACTTTGACTGCTGGAGTAGTAATCATAACTTCCTGGTGTCTGACTAATGGAACCTCCAAGTCTCTCTACACTACTTTCTACTAAAGAATCCATATTTGTTCTGAAATTATAACAAAAAATCATATGATAATAATAATTCTTTAATTTGGATCACAAACCAAAAGAAAATAATATTTCTTTTAAAAAAAAGCAATCTCAGATGAAGTGAGATCAAATTTTGCCATGGCTGAATTATATTAATTAGGTCCTTAAAATTATCAATAGGCAAATTAAAAAATAATCCATTTGTTATAATAAATGAAGATACTGAGTTGTAGGAAGCGGCAACTGTGTTATTTCTTATACTCTCACACTTAGAAAAAACTGTAAAAAAAAGCAAGCAATCTTTTTGTAATACCAAATGTATAGGACATTTTAAAAGTTTAGAAATAGGATTAACCTCTTTATAACTTTATAACTTTTAAAATGTAAGCAGGTGACAATATTTTCCCAATTTTTTAAAATCCGCAGAGGAGAAGAAAAACACCACTGCTATTGATATAGTGATAAATTGATGCGGGGAGACTATTTATTGAAAAAAAAAAAATAGGATTGTAAAAATAAAATGAAGAAATAAGAAATAACTAAAATGGTAAAAAAACAAAATTTTGAAAGAGGGGGAAAAATCAGAATGCTGAATATATTATTGGATAAGAGAGTTTTGTTTGAGAAATAAACATAATAAATATTAAATTATGTAAGACTATGAAGCTATCGATGTGAATTAAAATATGATTAACATGATGAAGTGGGGTGAAATAAAATTGCTGAATAGGAAGTTGCTGAAATGGTGTTCAGAATTTGTTTTGAAGCCAAGATATAAATAGATTGTATATTTGATGTTTTGATGTTGGTACAAAAATTGTAGAACCTTTTCATGGGGCATTCTCTTCAACTTTTTTTCTTCTTCCACATTGTCACAGCAGAAAGCCTTCTTCCAAAATGGTAACATGTAGAATTATAGAAAATACATTGAAAGAATAAATCAACACAAAACTATCTAACTTTTGGGGTGAAAATCCACGGACAATCTTGACCAACACATAGGTTCTTTCTTTCTTTTTTAATTTTCTATTCATCAGAAAATAAAGTTTTATAATAAAAGAAAATCAGACCTTCAAATTAGAGACTTCACATAAAGATTATAGATGTGAAACTGAAGCACCCAATTCCTGAATAATATTTAATTCAATAAAAGTGAGATGTTGAAAAAATAAAAATACATATCAAAATATTTAAGAAAAAAAAGCAAAATTTTAATATAATGGAGATAGCAGCTCCAATTGGAAATAACAGCTAGCCAGCCAACCTACAGTACACTCTCCTAACCTGTATCCATTGATCTTATACAAGTCAAAGTTTTTATTCATAAATTACCTCTCTTAATTCCTTTATGTCACTGATTGAATTAGGACAGTAGATGACATTTATATCATTTTTTATTTATGTTTATCTGCAACAGTGCTTTAGAAACTTTGCCTAATGATAATATAAGGGTCTTACAAATTTTTATTTTTGTTTATTTTCTTTAGCTTTCCTGTAAAACCATTATATTATACAAATATTAATTGTTGATAGGAATTAATTTCAGTAACTATTTTAATTATTACAGTTACTAATTTATTTTCCGATCCATAAAGTAAAGTTTGTGATGCCACTACAATATGCATAGCTGAAACTAAGAATATGTTGTTCATCGCTACTAGTCTAATATTGTTCCAAAGTCCCATTTCTAGCAATCAATCATTGGTATTCATATATATTTCCTTGATCTTATTAATTAATGTTATCATTCATTTTGAAAGCATCTTTTAAACACTTCAAGAAAGGAATTATTGTGCAAAAAGAAACAATAATTCAAAATGCATTGCCAAGGGTCACTTAGGATATGGTGTGGAGAAACTGGATTCTTTACCGATAGGGAGCATGCATTATTTAAAGTCACTTGAATCTTTATTTTTCTTTATCAGCTTGTGTATCTATTCATTTTTTATCTAATATACTAATTAAAACTTTCTAATTTATTTTACCAAATATTTTTTAACCTTCTGTGAAGAAAAGACTGCATTCAATAAATAATATTTATTTTTAAATATTTAGATTACAAAACTGATGATAGAATATCACAATATTTTTGAACAAATTATTACAAAAACTTGAGCAGATAACTGTTTTAACAAGCATATAAATTTATGCTTCTTTGCATTCTGCAAGAAAAAAATGTTTTAAACATATGGATTAAGCAGCTAAAAATACTGTGAATAAAAATATCAAGTAGATTAGAAACAGAGTTTGTAGTTTTATTACAAACTGACATACAAATCTTCAAAATTATAAAGAAAACTTCAAGTCTAACAATGCTTTTTGTTTGTTGGCATCACAAAGCAATTTGGAAAATCTTAAATTGAATGTTATTGCTCACATACAAAAGTGTTTAAAAATTAGAATTTAAAGAACATCATTTAGCTCAATAAACATACAATTACACTATAAGGGATTTCATTTTACTAACTTAAAATGTTAAAGAAATTCTGATTTTAGGCAAATACATTTTTCCCAACTTGACAATTTTCTGATCGGCAAAACGTACATTTAAAAATCAGCTTAACTGCCCTTAATAATCTGACTAATAATGCTATTGGCTCTCCTCATTAATTATAAAAAAGAGCATAATATCAATCCTAATCTAAGAGCCAAAATAGAATAGAAATAGAATAGAATCTGTTTGTTAAATTAGGGTCTTATGTAATGATAAGGAGAAGGATTTATGTAAATTTAAGCTTAACAAGCACTATCAAACAAAAAAATCATTATTTCAATACTTAACTGAGTATAAGTATTTTTTTCAAAAATATGTTTTTTAGGAAATCTAAATTCAATAAAACTTTTTTGCCTCAACAAACACTACGGAAATCAACAAAGTAGATCAATTTCCTCCCAAGAAATATATTTTTGAATAGAGGGCCAAGTTGCATAACCACTTGCAGAAAGTGATAAGCTCTGCAGATCAGTGAAATGATATCAGAACTATTCATGAGCAACATTCCTGTACTACTTTTTGGTCTAATATTAGCTTTTAATTGTTTACTTTGACTCATTTATGAATATCAGAGTTATGTGGCAGGAGGTATGGAGAGGACTCCTCACAAAACTCCTATAAACATTATCCTTACCTTATTAATAATTGCATGTAAAATTTAACAAATGTTTTGCCATCCTACATATGTTCTATCCCTTATGGGATCTCTATGAGTTTAAAGTACTAGAAAAATTTATACATAGAAAGATAGGTATTTATTGAGGTAAGCATAAAATCTTGCCTCAAATAAGTTTTCTTGGGGGTCTTCCCCTTATAAGAAAACCCTCCTAAATTCCAATATTCAGAAATTAGCCAAATTAAGCAACAAAAAGATTAACTTAGTATTAGTTAATTAGTTAAATAATAGATTGGTATAGCTCCTGAGAGGTAGAAATGTTGTACTAGCCATAACTCTGTTATTATTAAATTCATAAGCAGTGCTTTGTAAATGACAATGGAACATGGCTTTTTAATTAAAGCAAGGTTTTTGTTTTATATAAAAATTTTAATATTGTCCCTTTAAAAGTTATGAGAAAATATTCATAAAAATAATAACAATTTTTCCTCCCCTGCTATATGTTGAGTACCTTTATAATGCAGATTACTCTATTTTTCCTACCTCAATGTTACACAGTGGATTCCCTTTATATGATTTACCATAGAAATAACTAAGTATTCTATTAGTCATGTGTTAGGTTATAAGCACAGGTTACACTAAGGTTTTCTTATCTCTTTTAATTACCAGTAAGAAGGTTTGTTTTTTTGAACAGAAATTAATAATTAAGTGTTGATCGCCCCTAAGCCCGATCCTACCTACCATTAAGAAATTTAATAATCTAAATTATCTAATGTCTGTAGTCCTATTTTAAAATCCAATCATGGGATTACTAGCAAATTACTCACGTTAAACGAGAATTTTTTGCAACAAGGTATTCCCCTTCTTTTGTCCAAGGATTTCGAAAAGACTTCCATTCGCTCAGTAAATGAACATAATTCCCCTCTTTGCTCCTAAATTTGTAAATCTAAAAATAATAAAATCCATTAGAATAGTAATATATAAACATATATACAATATACAATACATTTTTATATATTTATAAAAATATATACATATATTTTTTTTTTTATTGCACATCGACAACCAGGGTCATTAGCGCATTAGAATAGCAATAACTTCCAAAAAACAATAAGTGATTAAAAGTCCAACAAGCTGGATCTGAGTAAAATAAGCAAATTCCTCAGCATCATACTTAAAACAGTGTTAAGTTTCTTTATTAAAAAATTACATTAACTGAAAACTGACATTATATTTAATCCCCCCTACCTACCAGTCTGATTTTGCTCAATAGCTAACCCAGCATTTCTATTTTTATTTAAAAGCAATTTACTAGATTTCATTAGGAAAAAAACTAATTAAGGCTTCTAGATCATTAAATTAAAATTAGGAGGTATACCTCCACTGCTAATAGTTAATTTTGCTGTATAAATCCTAAAATATTTATTTTATTACTTTATCAATGAATAAATTTCTGCTAATAAATAATTTAAATAATAATAAATTTATACTCGACATTACACAAATAAGACATTCAATAAGAAAATTCAAAACTTTGGCCTTACAAATGTTATCCCACTTATACATATAAATTTTAAAGATTATCAGTCTTGGTATTGGAGTAGATATACAAATTTTCAAAAAATTTATATGAGAAATCTTAATAGCTAAATTTATTCAGAATTCCCTAAAATCAATTGTGACAGTTGAAAAATAAGTACTATAGAAATAAAATAAATGAAGACTGAAGTCAAGAGCCAAGCTGCAAGCAATTGTTAATTCTGAGAGATCAAATGATTCTCCACAATGAGAATAATGAATTAAATAAGTATGAGTGCCAATTCTCCTCTTTTTTAAGGCTTATTTTTGACTCGAACATTCTAAAGAGTATTTCAGTAAGTTTTTTTATAAATGTTTTAATAAATCCACATAATATCAGCTTTCAGGTACTTTGACATAAGCTAAATACATATCTTCCATTAACTTGAGATATATTTTTCGGAATGGCACTATAGCACCTGAAAATATATCTAACAGAAGCCCAACTATAAATATGGTTTTCTATATCTCATAACAACTCATAGATAAACATGGTATTTTGAATCTGACAGTAGCCCATCCATAAAGCAATTGCTTACAATATTTATCAAATATTTGCTATAAAAAACAAAAATAAAACATTTTTTATCTTAGAGAAAAAAGTAGAAACTTCAAATACATTAATTTTTTCCTATTTATCTTTAAATTTTTCAAAGTTTCAGCTTTCAATGCATTGTTAATTTCAGGTTTCTCTCTCCGATATAGACTAAGTAACTTTTATTGTTGAAAATAATTTTAAAATTTCTTGTACAGCAGGATATTGCTCAGAAAATTTGTGAATAATCATTCAGAAATCATAGAACATCCATCAAGAACAAATTTGTGATGAATATTACCTTCAAAATTCAAAAAAAATACAAAGCATGATTTTTTTTTCTTTCAAATTACCCCTTGAAGAATATGGAAAATCAGTTAGGCTGCGATCTAGCCCTCACTTACGGGTAATCGAATTTCACCAGTAAACCCACTTTTCATCACAGGTGATGGCCTTCTCGACTTTGAAGATGAAGATCCCCCAGGCACACTTTCAAGTCCGAAACGGATGAAAATATCGAAAAGATCAGTCATCTGGTTCAATCTGACTGTCGGTTAACAATTCGTGAGATTGCTGAAACTGTTGGTATTGACAAATAAAGAAGGCAAATTATACATAACAATTTGAACATGCAAAAGTGTATGTGAAAGTGGTGCCTTAAATTCTCACAATCAAACAATAAAAAAGCTTTTAACACTTTAGATGCCATTACAAATGACCCAAACTTCTTGGAAAGAGTCATAACATGTGAGGAATCTTATGATCCCGAAACAAAACGAATGAGAAAATCAAAATTGAAAGCAATGATGATTTTTTTTTTTTCGACATTCATGGGATTGTGAACCCTCAATGGGTTCCTAAAGGTCAAACTAATAATCAACATTACTACCTTAAGGTGCTTGCTCAAATCCGTGAAAGAGTAAGAAAAAATTACCCAAATTGTGGAAGAACAAGTTATGGGCTATTGTTCAAATTAAAATCTATATATTACCAAGTTGATGCAGGAGTTCCACAAGGTAGTGTTCTCGGGCCCATCCTTTACATCCTGTACACTGCCAATATCCCCTCTCATCCTAACACACTCCTCACAACCTTTGCGGATGACCAAGGAATCCTTTCTTCTGATGCCGATCCACTTACTGCTAGGAAAAATCTCCAATGGCACAGCATCTCTTGGACATACAGCTATGGTGCCAGTGCTGGCGCATTAAGGTCAGCAAAGGAAAATGTCATATTACAATCACACTAAGGAAGAAACAACCTGGCAGAATTACCCTAACATCCCTATCCCAACTTCTGATTGTGTCAGGTACCTGGGGGCTTTCATCTTGACTCCAGACTAACATGGAGCACGTACAAAAATCAAAAGACAGGAACTAAATAGGAGATTTGAACAACTTTAAAAGCTACTAAGCCACAAGTCAACTTTAACTGTGACTAACAAACTCACCATTTAAAAGACGTTACTGAGACTTATCTGGATGCATGAAATAGAGCTGTGGGGAACTGCTAAACCATCCAACATCCAAAGAATCCAGTCTATCCAATCCAAAATCCTTAGAATCATAGTTGATGTACCCTATTACATCAAAAACTCCTTACTCCACTATGACCTTGAAAGCCCAGTTGTTAAAGACGTCATCACAACCCATTTTAATAAATTCCACTCTGACCTTTTAATGCATCCCAATCCTTTAGCCTAAACTCTATCCAATATAACCCATCCTGATAACCCAACAAGTCGCCTGAATAGGGAATGCTTGCATGACTTCCTCATTACCAACATTTCATAATAATAATGTGAAAAAAACAAACAACCTGTGAATATTGTAAATAGTGATTTAGGAGTACTATCATTGGGCAGCTTCTCCATCAAGCTAAGAACACGCCAGCTATCATTGTACCAGCTCATTATAAGGTGCACGACAAGAGCAGATTATAATAAATAATAAAGTTCTTATTAATAAAAAAAAATTCTTTCTATGTATTTTAGATATTTAACATAATAATAATAAATAAGCTTTTTAGAAATACATTATTTAAAAAGTACTAGTGCTACAATTTAATATTTATTAGACCTTGGAGTTCCAAGTTTTCTTCATTTCCTAAGAAGAAATGTTTTCAACGATTTTTTGTTCAGACTTCCGTTCATAGCTAATACTTTAAATTTTTGCAAAGCAAAGCTAATTTTATTTTTATTTTTATTATTAGTATTTTGGTAAAGACAAAATATTCCTAAATGTTCAAATAGAGAGTTTTTCGACCATAGATAATATTATTAGATGATTTTAGTTTTTTACTGAATTTACCAACCAATTTACCGAACCCCAACTAAAATCATCTAATAATATTCCTTAATGAATACTTCATGCATTCCTATTATTGTTTCCATAAATGGTAATATAAACAAACCCTCTTTGCCCCGTTTATAAAAGAAAATAACGAATTAAAAAATAAATAAAATAATACCAGAATGTTTTTTTTTTTTTTTTACCTTTGTCTTGACAGATTCTTTGCCTTGAAGTGCAGCTTTATGTGATTCTGCGAGGTGAGGTATGTCTTCCTTGCAGTAGTACTCATACATACTTGTACCAAGTAATTCCTGCGGCAAGAATCCTAGCACTAATGTTGCCCTATTGTTATGAACAAAAATATCATTTTAATTTAAAATATATATAATTAAGTTTACTGTAAAATACACTTCATTATAAGAAAAAAATTGTATTCAATATTTTAACATTGTATGATTTACTTTAAAACTAATGCTTTATGATTGATCATTCTAGCTTATTTTGTAATTATATGAAGCATAATCTGACAACAGGAGGAAGAACGGTCTTGTCATTTATTTTCAAAAGTCTGAAATTGAGGGAAAGTAAAATTTTAACCATCTTCTGCAGAAGTCAAAAAGCCCTGAAAAATTGAAATTTTAAAATCTATTAAAATATACAAACATATGTAGTTCAGTTTATTTTGTAGATGACTATTTTAATAGTAATCTCGATTGTCTTCAGTTGACATATTCCTATTTGTTAATTTTTAGAAATGAAACGTTATTATTATTAGTATTGAAAATTATATTGTATCATGAACTGATGCAATACTATGAGTTATACTTAATTTTCAGGGCCAGAGAAAAAAGAATTAATATTTACAGAGAGAATTAAACAAATCTGAAAAAAAAGGCATAACTTTTCATGTTTATCAGAAGCACAAAGATCATTTGCCCAAAATGGGGATATCTTACATCATATTTTCAAAAATATCCTGCAACATTTTCATAACATCCTTTCTAAAAAATATATATTTTACTTATTTTAAATTCATTATATTAATTTCAGTAGGCAGTAATGGAAAAATGTTAAAATATACCGTATAAAATAAAAAATATGAGTTGAGTAGTTATGAAAATAAATTTTAAAACAAAATCATTTATTCCTTCCTTCTATTGGAATCAAAATGCAGTGGATATGAAAAACAAAATGATGTACCAAAACATGATGAAAGATGTTAAATTTAATGGAATGTAGGAAGGGTTGAAGAAAGTACTACTCTCAAATTAAATTTTTAAAATCCGATCATAATAAAATTAAAGAATTTATAGATGAAGAAATTGTCTTAATCTGATTCTTTAATTTGCGCTGGTAGTAAAGTTATTACATTTAGGGTTATCAAATAATATTTAATAACATCACACTTTGCATATATTTTGCAGAGTGCTTTCAAAATCGTGATTCCATCTTCCAAGCTGTCAATTATCACTAAAGTGCTAAATAATTGTATTCATTGCATAAATACAGGGTATAAATATGTCTATCTATCATAGAAAACTCTCTCTCTCTCTCTATATATATATTTACAAACATTGGAATAAACTATAAATTAGAACCATAGTAATAACTATAATTATTAAAAAAGTTTTCAAAAATCTGTATAACTTTTAATATTATAAATATAGACACATGATGAACAATAATATAATATCTTTTGGATATTTTTATTGAAATTAAATAAATGCAATTGAAATAATTACAAAAAATATTTAATATAGCGATATTCACCTAAATTGCATTGATAGGAATACATACATACAAGAGCTATATCCAATTAGTCAACATAGACTTGTTTTTTTAGTTTTAATGGTCAAAATTTCTTGTTTATTTTTTTATTTAGCATAAAAATTACCCCTTATAGGTATGCAAATAAAATAGTATAATTCTTAATTATGGGTTCACCACAACACCCAAAATTGCTCTTCATTGTTTTTCTTAAAGAAATTTGACATATTGCTTTTAAATGGAGAATAATGAAGTTTATTGTAGAGCAAAATCTTATGATAGGAGAGGGGAATACCTAAAATTTCAAATTAAGCACAAAAAGTTTTTTCGTAATAGAAGATTTAGTTTGAGTAATATAACTCAATACAGGTTTATTTATTTTAAACTAGCTGAGTACATTAGAAATCAAAATAATATAGGATAACCTGAAAAGCCAAGTGTGAATACTAAAAGTTTTTCGATGAAAAGAGCATAATATATAGTTTAGAGTAACATAACTCAACACAGATTTGTTTTTGTTTTTATATTTTTAGTTCTACAGTAAAATTGAGTGCTTTAAGTTTATTTGTTGATAAAAATATATGCTATGAGTATAAGGGATTAAATGAGATGGAAATTCCAATTACAAATATTCATCATAATTCCTCACGCTACTGAGGAATAAATTTAGTTTTTACTTCCCTGATTTTGTTTTGCTGTGTTTGTTATGTTGTAGGATTAGTGTCAAATATTTTCATAGCTAAGTCTAATTAATGTTTTGGGATGGTTGTACCCACATTAATAGGCAAAAAGTTAAATTTCTTAGAAAACAATTTTTAAAACACCTCTTGAATTCACATTTTTACATATACTATGTATAATTTTCATTTGATGATCTTCATAATATACGATGAAATTTCCAATATTATGTCTTTATCTTTGGTGGTCGTAGACAAGATTTAATAACCATATTATATAGTACAATATCTTAAATATCACAAGCATGAAGTGTTTCAAGGGGTAAATGTATATATATTTGAAGTTAAATGTATATAGTGTATGTNCTTCATCTCCTTATCTAGCAATGCCTGGCATGGCAGAATATAATTCTGAAAATATAAAAGGACAAGATCAAACATCAAAACCGTGCATAGAGAATGAAGAAAAATTGCAAGAAAAGATAGAAGAAGAAAAAGATGTTTTAGTATTGAAAATTGGAAATAAAGACAAAGTTGGAAAACCTCCAAAAGAATATGGTGGAAAGTTAAGAATCCTAGCACTTTACTATGTATACTTAATGTAAAATTTAAAAAAAGAACCTTAGAAATTTACAATTATTTGTGGTCTAAAGCATCACTCCTGATATGATTCTCTTCTAGTGCCTTGTTAACTACTTTTTGTTTTTGTATATAATTCAAATATTTTGATACTCACCAGAATAATTTACGCTATTTCTAAACAATCATTTGCATTAAAATAACATATACTAAGTTTACATAAAAGATAATAGTGGGGTAAGAAATTTACAGAGGACAAAAGTGTTTGGCAGATTCTGAATAAACTATAATTGTAATACTTTTCTCCTCTGTGAAAACTTTAACTTATAATCAGTATCAAGAATCTAGTATACCTCTGATCAACAAAAAGGAATTTCCCATCCATGGCATGTCGGGAGATGAACTGAAGTGGTCTAACATTGATGGGACAGTTATAGGTTGAACGTTGTGGAGATCTGGGCTGGGGGAAGGGGATAAGAACTACTCGCCCCATAGCAACCAGGCAAGAGAGGCCTGCAGACTCACCCTCTCCCTCTCCCTCACCATGATCATCCTCATCCTCCTGTCCTCCACTCACCTTCCCACTTGTGCCCCATGGTTTGAGGTAACCAGTGCAGTGAATCACTCGATACTTCTTATCTAGAGAGAAACAAAAATAAATAGTTGCTGAGAGAGTAAGCAAAACTGACAAATTGTAGAATCTAATATTAAAAATGCCCTTAAGCAAATTCTTTTACCTATTTGTGAAGATGATAGGGCAATATTAAATATGACTATTCAGTCAATCATTATTATTGAAGCCATCATTAGATCTTTACTAGGAAAACTGACTTAGTTTTCAAGGTCTGTAACTTGGATACTTAACACTTTTTAAGTAGGTTCAAATCCAGGAAGAAGAAATTTTTATAATGATATAGAGACATGATTTGAATAAGTAAAAATAAAATAAAAGAATATAATTAACTTTATGAATTAATATATTTTTCCTTATAAATAGAAAATTGTAATTAAATTTCTAACAAGGATATAACCATTGTGAACTTCTTACCTAATTTGTTACACCAAAGAGTTTAGGATACATCTTGGCCACTGATATGGAGCAGATGAAAAATATTTGGCAAGGTTAGCAAAGGTAAGGCAAACTATTTTATCCTGATAATGTCAAAAATAGAGCCAAATTTAGTGTAACCATCTTTCTATCACTTTTCTTTTCATCCTTTTCATTTCCAACTTCTGTAATTTTTTTTTCTTTTTAATTCTTTAAAATTAAAGATAAAATTAACAAGAATTTAATTATTTTTAAAATTGAATGTAACTTGCCTCAAACTCTAAACCCCATTCACTTTAATTATTTTATAATTCATTATAAATTATAGCTTTCTGTTTTAATTAATTTATCATTTACCAACCATATTTTCTGATTTTTTTTTGGCATATCTTAAAAAAAAAAAAAAAAAAAAAAAAGGTCAATTTATAAGCATATTAGAAAGCATTAATTCTTAGAATTAATTGTAAGTCAACTTTTCTATAGGCCTACTTGAAATTAATCAAGTGAAACTAATAATTAATTGGATATTTTTCATTAAAATAAAACATCACTTATGAGTTTTTTAAATAATGATTTTATTTGTGGCATTTAATCCCACGTTAACGGGATGAGTCCCGACTGAGGTAGAAAGATTTCTTTTTCTGGCTCCCTTGCATTTCTTGTACATCATTATGAGTCTTTAATAATTATTAGACTTAATAGGAGATCGATCTATAGAAGAAATTTAATGTTTATTACATATTCTAAACAGATTTTTAAAGAGGCCTATACGTTTCGCTCTTTTATATTATTTTTCTTAGTTGAACAGAAAAGGAAAACAAAAATTGCGATGAAAATAGTTAACTAAAATTTAACAGGTTCCTTTCAATTCATGTGATTTATCAATATTTATATTGAGAAATAATTTTATTAAAGAAGGAAAACCTTTTCCATGTATAAAAGTGTACTTCATAATGTTTATGACAAGTAATAGTGATTATAAAATAATTCATAAGTTAAAATAATAATATATCAATTTTAATAATAAATATCTAAATAACTAAACAATCAATCATAAGTTACTTATAATCATAAGAACTTATGTGTAGAAGACACATGATCAATAAATTAAACATAACTAGTCATTAACATACAACACTACCTTTTGTTCAGTAAATTAAGTAAGTAATTAAGTAAAGAGTAAAATGGGTCTCAATTTTGATAACAATGATCAGATGGAAAGATTTTTTCTTCTTGAGCTCCTTGTTGACAATTTATGCATTAACTATGCAAAAATGGATGTAGACAAATCTGCCCTTGAAATTCTAGAAGAAGCGAGTGTGAGATTCTACTTTCAAGATTTCCCCCCAGTGGATGTGAAAGAAGAAGATTTTTGTAAACTATCAGACTACAGTGGTAATAATCCTATTCCTTTTCGAAGTGGTAAATCATGCTTGTTTTCTCTGCAGAATATATCTTCTAATAAAAAAAAATTTCAAGTAGGAGTGGAAGTATATGGATGTGTTGAATCAAAGCCACAATTACTCCTTGCAAGGACTTGCATAGACTTAGGAGAATATTTTAATAGTTTATTGGATTCAATTTACAACCTGTGCCAAAAAGGCCCCATCACAAGAGCTGCTAAAAACACTTATCCACTTGTGGGAAATAATGGAGTAGATGTTGGCAAGATTACTCTATTTATACGTGTTTCCTGTTTTGGAAAAGTTGAAATGGGTAGCAAAGGCCCTTGTGTGGATTTGGGAGGTATTGGTGACCGTGGTGGAGGAGAGTCCCAATCAAAAATGGGGATGTACCCTGGTGGTGATTTATCTAAGGGACTTATTAACGATCCAGGCTTTCAGAGTTCACAAGCACTGCTTGGGACAGGAGGAGCAGCAATGGGGATGGGAATGCCAGGCATTGGGATGGGTCCAGGATTTCAGGGCATGGGGATAAGTCCAGGATTTCAGGGCATGGGGATAAGTCCAGGATTTCAGGGTATGGGGTTCAATCAAGGATATCAGGGAAAGATGACCGGAGGTCAAGGACATCAAGGTATGGGGATGACTTCATCTCCTTATCTAGCAATGCCTGGCATGGCAGAATATAATTCTGAAAATATAAAAGGACAAGATCAAACATCAAAACCGTGCATAGAGAATGAAGAAAAATTGCAAGAAAAGATAGAAGAAGAAAAAGATGTTTTAGTATTGAAAATTGGAAATAAAGACAAAGTTGGAAAACCTCCAAAATTGTTAGTTGAATTGAAAACCCCTAAGCTCAAATTTGATGAAATAAGAACAGAAGAACGTCAGTGTCAATACTTGGAAAGCGATATAGCACCTCCACCCAAGAATAAAGACAAAGGTAAAAGCAAAGGTAAAGCTGGCAAGAAAGGGAAGAAAAAGAAATGAAACTGAGAAGAGGATATTCTAAAATTTAAAAGATTTTATACTTTATTTAATAAATTAGTAAATTAACACTTCTTATAAAGTTTACTTCTTAAATAGCATTTTATGTTTTTTTCTTATTGAACCATATATTTTTTTCTTAAAATTGTTGTCAATAACTATTTTATAACCAAATAAAATGCTAGTTTCATAAAATACAAACAAAAAAAAACCGAAAACTTTTGTAATAACCACAAAAGTTATAATCCAACTTGAGTGTAGCATAATGTTTGACAGAGTTTCAGCTTAAGTAAACATAATTGCATATATGTAAATATAAACATACACTCACATACATACAAAGAAACTTGTACACCATATCTAATAAGTAAAGTATGAAACAATTTAGGGACTCCAGTGTTTAAGTAGCCTAAGTAAAAGCAAGAATTTACAATTTAGGGACTCCTGAGCTTAAATAAAAACTCCTATGAAGTTGTCTCGGTATGCACATACATATTAAAGCTGAAGCTCACAACTAAAAGTCTGTGAACTGGGTAAATAGAATTCCTGTGTTTGAAATATATAAGAGTAAATGAGTTATTTGTTCTCAAAAACAGAAAATTACATTAGTTCTAAGTCAACCAAGACTGCTGAACTTTTATATGTTAGATTTTTAAATACCATCTTTAATATATCAGCCAGAATGAATACCAAATTTTATTCCTCTATTTTTGAAATAGATAGTCTTATTCTCTAATTTATTTACTTAAATATCTCTAATTTTCATATAATTTTTATAAAATTTATATTTCTTACATAAGTCAGTTGCAAAAAAAAAAAATTACAATTTACTTATATTAGGTTCTATAGATTTTTTGTTAATACTATAGTAATTGTTTTATTACTAATAGTGAAAAAATATTAAAACTTTTTCATTTTGTTTCCCCTCCAAACTCTCATCTTCCTTGCTCAATTTAGTCATTATAAAACTTATCCGGTAGTATAAAAAAATCTTTTTTTTTTTTATATAAATAAAATTGAAGACCACTTTTATAACAAAACCATTAGCAAGTGGGAAGTGAATATAGCAACAGCAGAATTCAAATCATCACTTGGTACTATTGAAATGTAACCCAATCATTTAAAAAGGTTATGTAAATAAATACATGAGACATAAGGCAGACAAAACGATATGTAGGTCAACAAAGCCAACCAAAAAAATATAGCCTTCACTGGATAGGCTTTGCGGTTGAAGACAATAGAAACCTAAAAGTCTGCCCAGTAAAAGATGGATATGAATCAGTAAATAAGGAAATTTAATTTGCAAGCCAGAAAGACAATGAAAATAAAGTATATGATCACTAAAGCTTTACTCTATATTGATAGGGAAGGAAGAATGGGGAAAGTGCTTACTGACCATAGTAGTATTAAAAAATGTCTTCCTTAATAAGTAATTTTCGTAAAAATGTTTTAAACCATAAGAGTTTTTTTTTTTTTTTTAAATGTTACACCTATTATGTTCTATAAACTTTTTTATTACTCATATAAAAACAAAGACATCACTATTCCAAAATTCGATCTCGCTCTATATGCACTTTCCCTCATCCGATTTCAACCTAAAATGAATTACTTCTAGGTATTGGATTAAAAATCTAAAAAATAACTAATTAGGTTTCTGTATTTTAAAAACATGAGACCCAGCTGACACTGAAAATTGCATTCTTAAATATTTTCCTTAATTGGTTTTTGAAAAATGTCACAAAATTACAAAGAATAATATTAAAACCCAAATTAGGTCTCAGTATTATAAAAATTACAGATGCAAGCACACATAGAATATATATATAATTCTCAATTAGAGAAATTACCTCCATTTCTGGAGTTTTTACTTCCTATTCAGAAAAAAAAAGTAAGTACATTAAAAATAGCATCTTTTCAATGAAAATTAACATATTATTGCCACAAATTCCTTCCCATTTTAAATAAATTAATTATTATAAATAATTATTATATTATTAACCAAATTACAACAATGATAGAATATTTTTGGAACCAAACGCCTTACGAGGCCATATCTTAAACTGAAAAAATAGGAAAATTGTTTAAGGGCTGGTTTCCATACATTCCGGAAAAAAAAAAAAAAAAGAAAAAAAAGACCGTGAAGCAGAAGCTGCGTAGTCTAAGCAGATTTCCATGTTTTATTAATGATTGAGATAAATAAGGAAATTTAATTTGGCTTTTCATTAAAAACCTATAAATAATTTGTTTTTGGTTGAAGGATTTAGAGGAAAACCAAAAACTGTAATAGTAATGTAACGTATTCTTGGCTTTTTGAGGTTCGATAATGATTACAGAACACAATAGATGCAAAATGTTCTTGTATTTTCTCACGTTTATGTTCTATAATATTTTTACGGATTATTTACATGGATTACATTACATTCTCTCACATTTTAGAGCAAAGCTTAGTGGTAAAACATTTAACACACATTTTCTCCCCAGGAATAAGCAGCCGGTCTGCAATTGCTAGACCAGTGTGTTAGTAAACTCATCATCATTCTTAAGCCTTCTCTTAGATCGATACCCACCTATTTCGATGAGGCCCAGACAATAGAAGCAGAATCCAGAATAATATCATACGTACAACACCACATATAATTACGTCAGAACATCTGATGACAAGACAACTTTGCACGAGCAATAACCCGGCTTATCCCAATTGTCGACAAACAACCTGGAGCCAAAAATCTCTAGAGGAAGCAGCCACAGGAAACAACACGCTACTTTAATTCTCAGTCCAACCTTCAGATGACAGTCTGGGACCTTCCAGTGACAGAAAAGAGAAGAGGAGATCCCCAGGGAGTCTCCCAAAATGTTATCCTTCATCTTAGGTATCGCAAGGCTTCACAAACCTATTAGCGATCTTGTGGACGATTAAACAGGATTGAAACATTTACAATCCTTTAAAATCTTGAATATGTAAAACGGTCATTTTCTTGTACACTCTGTTGCACACGCACGAGCGTGTGTGTGTGTATGTGTAGGTAACACATTTTTAACGGGCTATATTTTTAGCTTCTCCGTAGTAAAATCTGTAAAGATCCGTTGATTTTTTTTATTATTTCGCCCCATGGTATTAACGTGAATAGCTTTGCCCTGATCACTTGCTCTTGCCTCTTACGCTCTGGGTGTCTAAGGAGTGCATCAACAAATTATTTTTGCCTAGTTATCCGGAGATTAAAATAGAACTGATCAGAATAAACGATGAGCCTGGAAAGTCTGGAAACGACAAAGACTGGTAGGTTGACGAACTCAAATGTCTGATCAGATCATACACACATATGACATTTATGTAACAAACCTTACCACACAGAGGATGTTAGCTTATGGAGGGTGATGAGAAGGCATCTGAGAGATCCAAATATATCTTCGCAGCTTCTGGTTTGCGATGGGCCTTAGGTCGTCTCTGACGATGAGAAATCAAATCCAGCCTCACCACCTTCATAAAACTGAACACGAAACACATGTTACAAAAACCCTTGATACTTCTCTTGCTCTATCAGTTCCCCCATCTGCTGTCAACCCAGACATAACATAAGAAATCAAACGTTTATCATAACGAAAAGCCCCAGATAGGAATACAAATAGATGCTTCAGAAAATGCCGCGCAAAGCTATAGTTTTCCTCACTATTCTTTACAGCTCAGTACTCAGAAGGTGCTTCTTCACTTACCTATTCAATGGAATTATTCTCAAGTTAGCATGACTTGCAAACCACATTATCCAGAACGGACATCATTTAGACTAATTAGTTTATTACTTATCCTATCTGAATTGTTCGAATAATCACTTTAGAAAAACTGTCTAGAAGACAAAAACACATTATTCCAGAACACCTATTCGGATTCAGATGTCATCATTCCACTGCTTACCAACTCAGCATTGCTACATCATTGCGCGGTATTTATGGATGTGTGTCAGACGTTTTATAGTGTTTATCACCAAGGGCAAGGCGCCATGAGTTTCACCATGTAAATTCAAAATTTTTAATTTATATAAATTATCAAATCAGGAAATACTTAACACTGTCTACTAATAAACCTATTTAATACACTCAATGAACTTATGGTCTACCTACTAAAATCTTCTAAAGATTCTAGAACAGTTGAACGGCTGACAGCTGATCTTTTTAATACAAGACCAAGATATTAGACGATTGGCTAATTTAGAGGCCAAGGTTACTTTCCTTATGATAGCTTACTTTCATATCACTTCTAATAAATGAATATTATTTCCATATGTAAATAATAAATGTCAAAATAATGCAAGTTCTTTACTGACCAAATCACATCCAGAGTACTTCATACTTATCTCCAACCGGCCATCAGGATACTCCAACCCCTGGATCCTGCCAAATCCTCAGAGGATTTCGAATCTTTTGGAGGGAGGATTTGCACCCCAAATTTTCGAGTTCGTTTCCCAATACATATATGGTAGGTTTTATAGTCTATCCTTATAAGCGCTAATAGTACAGAAGGCCGCATACACTAAGGTTTTATCTTATTTGTGAGATGAAAAATATAAAACATAATTCAAATTTTGTCTTCTATAACATTCCTACAGTAAACGCTTATTAAGAAAAATATGTACAAATATACCAACAATTGCTGACCAGTTCCCCCGCTCTTCTTTCTGAAAAGTCTAGAGCTAGGTTTAGAAGTCTTCCTTTTACTCTCTGTCATATAAAATATAGTCATTAACTCTCAGTTAAGCCTATCTTAATGAAACATGGACAATTTGCTGCTCCTGCGTGACGGAGTTTTTTTTTCTTTTAAAAAGGAAAAGCGGGATATAGTACGGACTTCATGGTGATAAGTGCTTAAGTGAACGCCGGTACCAGGATTTGTTTAGCTCCTGTAGGTTTAATGTTGAGCATCAACCAGGCAGGATAATTGTTTCATTTCGCATAAAATGTTTACAAACACTTTATCTCGCTCAGCAGATAAATATCGACCATGAAACTGGATATCAAAAGAAACTAAATACTTGAGTTTCATATATATAAAAAGAAAAGAAAAAATGGATGATCCTAGCTTCCTTTTGTGAATCTCAGCTGAAAATAAATTGAATTGTGAAAAAAAAAAATTGGATCACATATGCCTATAATGTACAAAATTTTTGTGGTAAAAGCCCAAAGAATCTTCACAAACATTAGCATAATATTTGTTAACCCCAAGGGATGTGATGCTGGGTATTTATTAGGATTGGAAAGCAATCGTTCATTATGAGCTCTTGAATTATTAACAGGACTCTCTCCTTTTACCAACTTATATAGGAGGCGATTTAAGGAAAACGGCCAGAATTGATCACTAGGAAAGGTGTTGTTCGCCATCACGACAACTCTAGCTCTCAGATACATCTTCAGGGGATTCGGCTAGGATTGAGGGAGCTTGATGCATCCTTAGTACAACCCTGATCTCTACAAATTTTGTTTCCTTTTGTATTCAGAAAAATTTTGTGCATTCCACTTGGATCAGTCTCCCCCCCCCCCCCCCCCC
>KZ807468.1:275900-306572 GCA_000696205.2 Oncopeltus fasciatus | reverse complement strand
TTATATGTTGCCCCCCCCCAAGAAATCTCAATCTATACTGAAGGAATAATAGCATATTACCAGAAAAATGACATTATATTAGTCTTTTTTCTTTTTTGTTTTTCCTTTTACTACTGCCTCGTTTATATGATTCATTAGAGTTTGAACTTTATATAAATAAATTTTGTTTGAAAAAAAAAATGCCAATTGCTTTTTTAAAAAAAACAAAACCATTTAGACAATTAATGAGAGGGAACAGAATAAAAAAATCTATCTGTCCTCGCCAGGAATCGAACCATTTATTATAAAACCATTTAGAGTTTCGTATGTTAGCGCTCCAGAATTGTAAAAAAAAATAAATAGAATTTAAAAGGGATGAAAGGATTAAAAAAACTAGTATCGAAATCTTCTTTGTTAATATTATAAGTCTTTTCAAATGTTTTAGGTCTTCATATGTGATTATTATAAAATATGGTTTTCTATTTCACATGTTCATAATTGTTTTTTTTTAATCTCCTATTAATATAACATTTATGAAAGTTGAGCGATCCTTCTCTTTCTGAGGTAGAGAAATCTAAGGATTTTTCACATATTGAAAGGATTTTTTCCTTGTTTTTATTTATTCATTCAATGGCATTTCATCTACTTAGTCATTAACGCCAGTTGAGTTCCTAAATAGTTAAAATAGGATAAATACAAACTACAATAAATAATAAATACAAAAAAAAAACATTAATGTAGTTTTAGTTTATTTAAAAAATGTAGAATGTAATTCATTATCAGCATACGATATAAATGTGATTTTCTGTTATTTATTTTCAAGGGAAACACATATACATGATATAAAGAAAGCATCTTGAATGATTGAGCAACATCTTAGTACCCTCCCCAATCATCTTAGAGCTTACTTTTTACTTTTCTGTTACTAATACTATTTTGTTTTACTTTAACGTCATTTACTTTTGTCCCCTGTCAGCCCTAATTTGAACAGGCTTTGGAAATGAGCGTAGTTTTCCTGAACGACGGACCTAATTAAATAAATTTACTTTTTAAAGACAATCAGACTAACCTGAAGTGTGTTGGGCTTGCTGTTTCTTTCTCCTGTGGAAGCCGGTGGTTGTGTCGGCTTCCTCCTTGACTGTGGAGCTCCCAGATTTGCACTTCATTCTGCAGAAGAAAGAACGCCGGGAACCGGGACTGAGTCTGGCCGGGCCCCCTTGAGGAACTTCCGTCTTCACTGGGAGCATGGCTGCCACAACAGTGACAATAGGTAAGTCTTGGCATTAATGGAGCTATGGAGAAGTATGCGGGATAGGAAGAAAGGAGACTTGGAGAGGAGAGATAGAGAGAGATATGAGAGAATGGACTTGGAAAGGAGAGATAAAGAGAGATTAGTGATTGAGTGAATAAGATAAATAAATAAGGCTGTCGCAAACCTACACTTGCACGTGAGGTATGCTGTATTCTGTTAGAGGTACAAGTAATAATGACAAAACGAAAACTATATAGTTTTAGAACAAAAATGTAGATTCATTTCAAATAGATCTTTTTTGTAAAGGGAGAAAAATAACTTAGTAAGTAGTAACCACTTTAACGTTCTTCGAAAAGACAGACGCAACCTAATTTTCAAATTTCATTAAAATCGGTTTTCAAGTTGTCGGTTAAACACAAGTCCTAAGAAATTTCAATTCCGAATTTTGCTTTCGGGTTCAGAAAAAGAAAATTATTTTTCAACAATGAACATATCACACAAAAGCTCAATCCAACAATGGATTTAAGGAACTTCTGCTTTCTTTTGGGAACTGTGAGCGCCTAAGCAAGTGTAATAACCATGTGATTGTTATTTTATTTTGGTAATTTGATGAAATTTAAAATTTAGCTAGCGCCTAAGGATGTACCTTACTTCATATGAACTTAAAACGTCGCAAAGAATGTTAAATAAGGGCTACATATTTTTCCACTACCTGTACAACACTGAGGTCCATGTGGGGAAGGGCTGTCCACAGGTAACAATCTTGTCCTAAACGATCTGGGCATCATTTTATTTCTCGATTAAAGCTGGTTCATGTCGGGAATCTTGCAGTGCTAGACTTGTGGAGTTTCAAACATATCTCGGCTAAGCAGACTCAAACTTAAAGCATCTAAGATCAGACTCTTATCCAGATATCGAACTCGGGGGTTTCTATCCTAAGAGTATGCGTTGAAATCTACGGATTTTTTTTGGCATATTTTTTTTTAATTTCCATCATTTGAACTTAGGATAGTTATTAAATTGATATAGTTTTACAGAATTTACTAAACCGTAAAAATTGTTTGTCAAATGTTCAAACGGATGGTTGAAATTTTTTATTTTCGAAGTGAAATTCGGTTTGCATTAATAGTAAATTCTTTAAAATTCTTTCAGCAAGTTTTATTTATTTTAAATCCTTTAAAATGGGATTTGACCTGAAATCCAAGGCTTGAAGGCAGGATATCAATCTTTCTAGAGAGTAAAATAATCTCATATGTACTTATTCTTACTCACCTACGGCAATTCTTCAATTTAATTACCAGACAGTCCCCTGCTTATATGTTGCTTAGTTGGTAACTTCGTCAGCCTTGTGGTTTATGTTTTGGATTCAGGCCCGAAGAGAACGTCTCTGAAGAAGACTATGTAACTAACTTTTAGAAATTCTAACCAAATGAACGACATTCATGAAAGATTTGCACCAACGTTTTTAGGAATCTTTTAGACAAAAGACAAAATTATGGAACGCCGCAACATCAAGGCCGAATCAGGAGACTTCCTGCCTGAAGACTTTGAGGTACAATTGCGCAACCCGAAAGGCTTCGAGCAGCGGAAGACTAATAGGCTAAGAAAATAACTAGAAGGGAAATTAATGACACTATGGCGCGACCAGACTAAAGGTGTCATTTAGCTTGCTATATTTAAGTTAGGCTGCAGATACGACGGCCTGGATTGGAACGCTACAAAACAAATGGTGGATGTGATTTTCACCGACACTGAGATCTCTGCCATGTTCTGCATATTTAAACCTTGGATAACTACTACGATGATTCTCCGACAGTCAAGACCTATGATTGTTTAAGGGGTTTTCTTTGCTTCTTTTAGAGTTAATATCCAAAATTAATGGTGTTCTTCTGTAGTTTTTTCCTTATCAATTTCAAAGACTAGTTCCTGAGAGCAAGCTGTCATGAAAAGATGGTTTCTAATTTAATCTCAGATAACAGAAATTCAATAAAAGAAATGTTTCAGAGAATATAAAAAGTACACTGCCGGACAAAATTAAAGGATCACTTCAATATTTTGAAATTACTGAACTGTATACAGTATTTTTGAAAATATTATTTTGTCTTTGGAAGTCACACTTTATTATAAGGGTAATAAAATAAAATAAATTATTTTCTAGAAATTTTTAATAGGAAAACAAATCAAAAAATAAAAATGTCCTACAGTCTCAAAATGAAAAAGTAAATCTTTGAAATGAAATGAAATAACAAAACTGAATAAAAAGGAAGAATTCGAGGAAAACGATCAATAATTGGTATTCCCACCTCTAGCTCTGATAATTGCTTCCATTCTCCTGCCCATTCCAGCGACCAGGGCTCTTACATGTTGTTCTGGGATGTTGTTCCACTCTTCCACTAACATTTCCCTTAAATCTGCCAAATTTTGTGGGTCTCGGGCGCGGACACGTCTTCCAAGCATGTCCCATACATGCTCTATTGGGTTCATATCTGGACTTCTGGGTGGCCAAACCATAACGTCAATTTCTTCTTGTCTGAGGAAATTTTGCACTGATCGAGCAACGTGAGGTCGGGCATTATCGTGCATAAAAATAAAGTTACCTGCGATATTTCTGGCGAAAGGTATTACATGTGGCTCAAGTACCTCCCTAATGTACCTGTCAGCAGTTATAGAGCCACGGTTCACAAGAACCAACTCTGTACGGGAGTTTAAATTTATGCCCCCCCACACCATCACTGACCCACCACCAAACGCAACCCTTGGAGAAAAAGTGCATGGAGCATACCTCTCTCCCCGCCTTCGCCATACCTTTTCCCGTCCATCTGGAGATCGGAGACAGAATCTTGACTCATCGCTGAATAATACGAGGCTCCAATCTTCCTGAGTCCAGTTTAGGTGCTCCCGAGCAAACCTCAAGCGCTCAACCCGGTGTTCCCTGGAGAGAAGAGGTCCAGTAGCTGAAGGATGGGAGGTCAATCCATAATCGTTGAGTCGTCTTCTCACGGTTCGCTCTGAAATTTGCACATTCCTGAACCTCTGGAGGAGACCACGCAGACTGTTACCAGTTGATCGGCGATCCCGAAGAGCATGCAGTTGCAAAAATCTCTCGTCACGGTGGGAAGTTGACCTCGGACGGCCTTGTCCGACTCTTCTTGTATGCCCTCCAGTTCGACGGTGCCTATTAAGCACCCTGGACACTACGGATTGTGACCGCTGGAGCCGTTGCGCAATATGCCTTTGAGAAAACCCTTCTTCACTCAAAGCAACAGCACGAATTGATTCCTCTTCGGTCAATGCTCTTCTGTTGGCCATCACAGGGTTCTTACTAAACTCACAAGTAAAAACTAAAGTCTCTTAAATGTTAGAAAATCTTCAATAAGATGAATCTTTGCTAACACTAACCATTACTGATAGGAAGAAAGAAAATAAGTGGATTAACTGACCCTTTTCTCCTTAAACGGGTGGGAATATAAACAGGTACAGGATTAACTGGATAAGATTCATCACAAAGTCCAGTCTGGGGCAATGGAATTTCTATTTTTATCTCTTATGTAATAATAATATAAATATATGTAAGTGATCCTTTAATTTTGTCCGGCAGTGTACATGGCAGTATCAGTAGACATTAACTAACTTTCATGGAAAATTTCATCTCTTTACTTAAGTTGTTATTAATTCCGATTGAATGTGAGAAATAATATTTTAACGCTAAAGTAAGAATATATTTATCTTTACGAATGATTTAGCAAATTGATTTAATAGTTCTTCAAAAATTAATCTTTATTAATGAATACGTTAATTAATAGTCTAGCACTTAAATAAAAACTTTACTTTGGTGTAAAAGTAGACAATTACGTTTTAGTAAAAAGAGAAGATCACATTTTAGTACCTATGGGACATCATGAGTGAAAAAATATTTTAGCGTATGACGTTAGTTTATCCTCAAGAATTACCCCCACAATCACATTTTGTGCCTAAGGGTTTCAGGAATGGACGAACATTAATTTTATACATAACTATTTTTGTGGTTTCCACGTTTATAAATTTCACAACGACTAGAAAATAAATGTAAAAACTAACAATATAAATAAGCATACTTTTTGCATCAATGTAGCGATCTCTAGTACTTAGATGTGATGAGGACAGCTGTTCTTTCACCTTCGCCACATCCTTGGGATGGAGAATGTCGAACCAGCTCTGCCCGAGGAGATCTGACTGAAACACACGATTGATTAACACACGAGAAGTGAGAATCCTGTAGAATCTAAATGAATAAACTGTAATTTAAATACAGTTTTATATTTTCAAGTAAAACTATACCGAACAAATAGTTTTTAGTACACACAGAGGTTAAAATAAATAGATATTTCATGCCGTAAAAATACACCTTGTTTCACCAATTCAAAATAATATATGTATAACTGAAATTTAATTTAAACATTTTTTGGATTCTCTTGTAGGCTGTACAAATCTTCATATATTCCAGCTGTTCCCTTGTATATATTTGACATTCTCTAGCTAAAAACCTATCAATCATAACTAAATAAATAGAGAAAACTCATATCTCTTATAATATTTTTTTCTAAATTCTATGCATATAGGAGTGTCCGCTATGGGTGTATTCAAGCAATAAGTTGAGTATATTAAAAAGGAGATGGAGTATTTAAAAAAAAGTATATCAAATTGAGTGTATAAAAAAGGGGATTGAGTATATCAAAAAGTGTATAAATAAGAGTTTAGTTTATTGATTATATAGAAAAGGGAATTGAGTACATTGAGTTTATCAAAATTTAGTATTGAGTATAACAAAATTAATAATATCTAAAAGGTCTTAGAGGATTGAGTATATCAAATAATGGATTAATAAGGTTGCTTTCATAAGTAATTAAAAACCCCCCACATTTCCCACATTTTCTAAGATCCAAAAATTATATTTTTATGTATGATGTTAGATATATTAACCAAGTTTTCAAATAGAAGTTAAATGTTATTGTGGATCATCGTCCTTTATTTTGTGGCGTTAAATCATAGTCATTTATATAATTAATATAAACAATCTATTTATATTTCAATTGACTTACCAAAACTAGCAAGTTAATGGTTGCACAAAATCCTTCAGCACACCTATATCTGCACATCAATGTATCAACAAACTAATGTAACCTACTCTCTATATCAGTGTGGCTATGGTTAATATAATAGTACTTTTATGTTTTAATAAGTACTGATATTGTATCTTATTGTGTAAATGCAAATGTAAATTAATAAAATTGACTTATCCAGAAGAATTTTTCAGAATTTTACAACAAAGTTATAAAATAATTTAATCTAAGACTTGACATTTAGGAATACATAAATCTATAAAACAGTTTACTTAAGGATTTTAGAAGGACTTGAATATTTCTATTTGCCTTGAAAAAATCTCTCTTCATCGCATTTATAGGGAAAAGGCTACGTCAGAACTATGAATGTTTTAATTTCCTTATATGATTTGTTCATATTTACATATATGATTTGTTATCAAAACTACTCCTGAAGTGACTTCAGCATTATGTGAGAAGCTACTAGAGTGAAAATAATAATTAAACTTATATTAATGATAGTGTTAAATATTTTGTCCTTTTTCTATATTTACTTAGAACAGAATATCAATTTGATTTTACTAAGAGAATTGATATTTTGTAATCAACAAAAAAAATTTTTAACATAAATAGCTCTAATATATAGTTTTTTTTTACGTTTATGAACTATACAATTTGTAACAAAAACTGCTTTTTAATGAAGGAATTGTGAATTTAACGATGATGGTTGAGCGCTTCCCCCACTCTACCAATCCGACCAGTTCAGCACATTTCTTATGCTCATTGTTTTTTCTGACTTATAAATTGAATTTATTCATGTTCTCTTATCTATTTTTATTTGAGAAATCTGCTCAGATTACGCAGATTCTGCGTGGAGACTAAAATTGGGTTTTGCTACAGAAAATGTCTTTCTTTATCATTCTCTTCTCCTCTAAAGAAGTGTAAAATAAAGGAATTCATCCTTAATTTGTAGAGATGCTTATACTTATATATACCATACAGAGAGCAGAGAGAGAGTTAGAGAGAAAGAGACGTACGTACATTTTAATACTTCATTTTTGAATACATTTTTTTTTTAAGTATCACACACACAGCACTAGAAAAATAGACGGTTCTATCATTTCGTAATTGAGTGTCAGCAAATAATGTAAGCCTGTTTGATAAAATTACGTAATCCAATGCGAGCTCGCAGGGGCCTTGACGAATGTCCAAAGGGGCTTCATCAGGCTGAAAATATATTTTCAATTCATAAACAAGACTATTGAAAAGTTAGATTGGAAAGGAAAACAATAAAAAAAATAAATTAAAACATTAATTGTAATTTATTATTTCAAGTTCAAAATATAAACCTAAATAAAAAAACTGAGTGTAATGTTATTTTTTTCAAATTTGATCTTGAGGATTTAATTTTACCATCTTAATTATGGTTATAAAAAAGGCACATTGTCTTAATACGTTATACTAAATTCCAAACAATTTAAATATGGATAATTTTATTTTAAATGTATCTCCTATGAAATAATGTGATGCTTAATGAAATTGTAGCCTAAATTCCAATGGCTGAATATTTAAATTTTTAAATCTATATTTAAGATAAAAAGTTTGAACTATTGATAGGAAAGTTTGTTTTATTCATAGACCACCCTAGTTCTAATATTTAGAAAACATTAGTATTTCACTTATCCCTTAACATTAATTCTGTTATGATATAATAACTTCGCTCATACATTATACACAGAATCAGTAGAATAAAAAAAATATAATAAGAAAATAAAATGATTATGTAATACAGCTGATGACTGATGATTTAAAAAAAAAATTTAATATATGAAAATCTCACCTGTGTATAGTTAAGTGATTGGGTAACAGATTCAGACACATATAAAATCCTTCCTCGGTCACATCCCACAACAAAGAGAAATCCCTCAGCAGCCTAAAATCCAGAGAGGTTGTAATAAATATTAAAATATATTGATTGTAGGTCAACTAAGCCACCAATGACAACATAATAGGAAGCTTACAAATATGACAATATTATGTGATACTTATGATTTACTTAATTTTTACTAAAAGAGTAAGCGAGAAGAGAATATCTCATTGACTGATTTACGCCTGTATTAGGATTTTTTTGCCCTTATAAAGTGTGTCTAAATTAAATAACACTCTCAGGTAAAACTTCATTTATTGTTCAACATTTGAATAGTGCTGCACTCTTACAGTAATTCACAATAGTGTGAACTAAACAGTGCAATACAGTTCTGTTATATACTAATACAATTAACTATTTTGATAATATTCTGTACTCAAGCACCTTATTGCTCATCATTTACTTATTTACTTATCTAACTCTGTTAATAGTGCTATGCCTAATTATTAATTTAGGTGTTTTAGCTAATAGCTAGCTTCCCAGACAAAACCAGTAACTGTACAGCGAATCAATTTATGTTATTATGTTCATTTTACATATTGTAAATGAAAAATAAGAATACAACTAAAAATTACATAACATCATAGATAAAATATATCAGTATACAATATCACTGCACAACAAAAAAATATTTTTGAATGTTTTCTACACTAAATTAGTCTATTTCTACTAATTTTGGGGTGATAAAAACGAAAATAACATTGACAAATTTTTATTAGCTCTGATTTTTGAGATATACAGCATTTAACCTTAGAGAGTAGTTATACTATACGTGAAAAGTGAAAGTACAAAAAACAATATTGTTATGTTTCTTTTAGAATATTTTAAGTACAAAATTGATTTTAAAAAAACATTATTCTTAGTGTTTTGACAAATAAAAGAGGTTTGTACCACCAAATTTCAATTAAGTCAATCCGAAGTATTGTAAGATCGCTGTCGTTTAGCTTGTCTTTTATAAAACACTTCTGGAGCATCCTGTACTGAGCTGTCTGTACTGAGATATTTTCACATCATGTTTTAGAAGATTCCACTGTTGTAGTCTTGACCCTAACAGCTCAGCCTTTTCATAGACAAGCCAAGATCTCTTATGTATGTCGACTGTATGATTGGTAGGCTCACGCCAAACCATAGGTACTGCAAAAGCCATTGCCCTCTTGTTATTTTTCAGCCACTCTCGCAATATGACGGAACAAGAATTACAACATATATGAGGAGCCCATGATTTATCTTGGTCCCCAACTTTTACACCAAAATAATTTTCATAGGCAGCCTTAATGATAGGTGACATTTTACGTTTCTGAGCCTTAAATGTTATTTCACCACATATATAGCAAAAGCTATCGACAGAATTCACACACTTTCAGATCAGCACTTAAATTAATTTAAAAATCAACTTCACGAATTAATTTCAATAGCAACCACGTGCGTACAATTGACAAACTCGCAAAGGTTATGTTTACTACTTATGAACAGCTGATGAGAGGGGTGTTTTGTAAACAAACATGTGTACCAACTGTTGGTGATGAAATATTTCATTTGTTGAAAACTCAATATATATATAATAGAATGATACTATGTCTTGAAAACAAGAGCTAATATATAATTTTTATGGTCATTTTCGGTTTTAACACGTGGAAATACATTACAATCAGCTTATTTAAACCCCGAAACAAAAACTTTGTTGTTCAGTGTATTTATTAAGTAAAACACTGTTTTTGATAATGTTTCATTTAAAAATCTCTAGAAAATAACTTTCTACACCTCTAATACTCCATAAATTATTTCTTAATGATGTATTAATAGATAAATTTACAAGAAATGCATTTTTGTTTAGAAATTTCCTAGTTCTCGTGCCGGATTTCCAAAATTATTAACTTTAATTTAAATAGTAGTTGAATGCAGAATAATATCCCGTTTAGGACAATTAATTTCATTATGGCACAGCGTACGAAAAAAAAAATTATTGTTGCTAAAATATTTAATAAAATTATGCAAGTTATTCCATAGCCGTAAATTTTTTCTAAAATTAAATATAAAATTAAATACAATTATTGGTAACCATCTTATCATTACTGGTCTATATGCCATCTTATCAGGAGCAGGTAGGTCACCCATACCACTATTTTATTAGATAAAGATAATGACTAGAATAAATAATATTCATAATTCACTCCATTCAGATAACTTTAATGGGTTATTAATTATACATAAAAAAATACAAAAGTAAATATGACCATTTTAAACTGCTCCGGAACATAAACGTGTACCTGAGCTGAAAACAGTCAGCTGTAAGCGTGTTCTTCGGACTGACTAATATGCAAGGTATGTTTTCCACATTCATTTTTTTTTTTGCGTGTTAGCCTTCCATTCAACCACTTAGGGTCATGGAGGAAGGGACTATCTACAGGTTGCCACCCTATTTTAAACACCCATGGCTCAGGACAAGCATCTATATTATAAATAAAAGATTGATCTGGGCGGGATTTGAACCCGCGGCGTCAGGATTGCGAGACCCGTACGGATCCCCTGAGCTAGCCTGGCGCCCCCACATTCATTATTAATGAAAAATTATAAGTATTTCTGTGAGTACTTATAGTACTTACCTGCTTGATGAGCTGTTTAAGCTGGAGGTCGGAGAGGAAGGCAGGCTTGTAGTTGCCGTCTGTGTACGACGAGACGGCGCCTCGGATGGCCTTCATGTGCTGAACAGCCATCCTCAGGACCGTCAGCTTGTCCAACTTCCTCGAGAGGGCGTGGCACATGGGCACCATGGCGGAAAGCTCTGTGATGTAGGTGTTCATCTTGTCGCGGCGTCGCTTCTCGATCTCGCTGTGGTTCTGCCTGGAGGGTAAATCACAACCCCTTCACCAAATATATTCAAAGTTGACACTTAATGCTATAATCGGTAGATCTTTCTAATCTTATCATTGGCTCTTACGCTATTAAATTTCACGTTACCATGATTATTCTGCTACTTCCTTAGAGATTTTTATATTTCTATTTGCGTTACTTATATATATATATGACTGATGATTTAAAAAAAAAATTTAATATATGAAAATCTCACCTGTGTATAGTTAAGTGATTGGGTAACAGATTCAGACACATATAANGAGAGAGAGAGAGAGAGAGAGAGAGAGAGAGAGAGAGAGAGAGAGAGAGAGAGTGGTAGATGTGTCTAATGTGAAATGGTAGACGATATTTCAATTCACAGAGTATAAACAATCTTATTTAAAAAATCGCATAAATATATTACCTGTAGCATGTATTTCTTATAATTAAAGTGGTTTCTACTTTATTGTATTATAATACTTATGGTACTTTCTAAAACGTGGTAATTATATCGTATTTTGTTATTCAATAATATATCGGAAACTGGAAATTTTACTAATGACTGAGTTGTATCAAAGGTTATTATAATATATAAAAAAGAAATTAATTACCGTTATATTTATTTGATGATTTGTGCCTTTGAAAGTTTCACAAAAATTTTCTTAAATTGATTAAGTAAATGGGAATAGGGACGTGGAATACTGTGTGAATTTAGGACTCTGGAATTTAGGACCTTTTAGGTGTATTATAAGCATTCTAAATGAATTATGAGCTTGAATATGGAAATCATACTCTGTTATACTACAAATTACAGGTGCTTAGAATAAATAATAGAATCATTAATATTTTTAAAAACCTCTATGATGACCGGTTTTCAAAATTAAAATTAAAGGTTCATTATCTGATTAAGTTAATGAGATAAAAGGAGTTCTGCGGGGTTAAATTAATTCGTTTTTTTTATTACATATTTATATGAGGCAAGTAAGTGTATTTTAAAAACTGCAAGGATAAATTCGTATCCTTATTAAGTATTCGAACGACGAAATATTAAGTTCGTGTTATGCTTATGGCAAATCTGTTTTCTCTTACTCAGTTAGTCAAAACCACAAAAAAAAAAAAAAAAATCTACATTAACTTCAATCGTACCGGGAGCCAAAAAAAAAAAAAACCTGACTACCTCAGCCGGGAAGTGAAAACTCACTACATTCCCGGCTGTGGTACGACTCAAATTAACAATGAAATGTGGGATTACTTTACCACAATTATCATCATAATTTAAATAAGAAATTCTATATTTTCGTAAAGAAAAAAAAAGTATAAAGGAAATAGAGAATCAGATAAAATTCTAATTATTTATTTGTTCCCTTCTCTGTTTCCGGTCATTCTTTCTTTACTATCAAGCGTACAAGCAAGCTCAAGCTAAAGCCATAAGTGCGATGGGATATTTTTGAATATCTGCAACAATCGAAATTGCAAACCTAGGACATAAGAAACTCTGAAATGAATATATTACTATAAATTGAATTTTTACGGTATTGAAGTATGAGGCTTAACTTATCTGTGAGTTAAAGAAAAGGTTCAACTAAGTTACTTTAAAAAATCATTTAATATGAATAGATGTATTTTTCAAATATTACATANCAACCTAAAAATAAATCAATAAGACAAGTTATATAAATAGGAGTTGAACCTTATCGATATAAAGTTAGCCTAAAAACTTTTTTATTGAGCTTCAAGAATAGTCTTAGGAACAACTAGCCCAAGCTTTGACCAACCTTGATTGTAATGAATAAGAGATTCTTATAACAAAAATACAACACTCAAATTATTTTAAGAAAACATGGTAGAGTTTTCATTTCTTGACAGTATAAAGACTTTTTACACTAGGACTTAAATACAAGATGTAACCTTCCTTAAAGCCAAAAATTGAATATATATATACCAGGTATGCAAGTTTAAAATGTCGTTTATTTCTTAAAATATATACACAGTAATTTTAAAAAAAGTATACTATATTTTATTCAAAGTACTGGCCCTCGATTTCTACACATTTTGTCCATCTCTCCGGCAATATATGGATACCATTCCAAAAGAATGCTTCATCTTTATTTGAAATCCATTCATCGAGCCATTTTTCGTACGTTTTCTAAATTGTTGAAGTGTTGCTCCGCCAATGAGTGTCCCATCGATGAGAAGAGGTGATAATCAGAAGGCGCCAGGTCAGGCGAATACGGCGGGTGGGGAGGAGTTCCCAACCAAGCGAAGAAATCGTTTCCTTAGTCAATCTGGCTGAATGTGCAGGAGCGTTATCATGCTGAAGAATGACTTTGGCGTGCCTGTGAGCCCATTCTGGGCGTTTTTCGATCAATGCGTGACTCAAATTGATCATTTGTTGTCGGTAGCGCTCGGTATTGACTGTTTCGCCGGGCTTGAGAAGCTCGTAGTCGATTTGGTCGATTTTCTCGTTTTTGATCAGTAACATCAAAATCACCACGTTTGAAACGTTGAAACCAACGTTCACATGTCTTGACGGTTGGAGCAAGATCGCCATAAGTCTCAACAAAAATTCGATGACATTCAGATGCCTTTTTCTTTTGATTAAATAAGAAAATCATGACATGCCGCAAATGCTCTTTATTTGGCTTAAAATTAGACATTTTTAACACCAAAGAAAGGTATGATACGTCCACGTAAACGACTTAAAAACAACTGACTTTTGTAAACAAATGACTAACAAACAAAATAGCGTTTAGAGATAAGCAAATCCTTCAATAGGCTAAGAGCGCATTCTATTGGAATTAAAACGACATTTTAAACATGCATACCTGGTATATATATATATATATAAAAGGCTAATATTTATCTTGGATGACTCACCTATTGCAAAATTAAAGCGTGTTCTAAATTGGATGAATAAAATACTATACCTAAAATATAGTAGAATTACCAAAATTTTATTTTTAAATGTATTTGTTTTCAAGAAAGTCTTCGGGCTTTCTTAGCAGCCATACATTTACTCTAATTATGATCTTTAACCTGATACTATTTAACTGAGTACGAAGAAAGGAAAATTTCACCAGACCCGCAAGGCTTCCATGTCTCGACGGTTTGCATAGCATTAATAAATTTAGGGCATTCATCATATCTCTTAGTTTAGGATACATATGTTTTCAAACCTCATATATTAATACGAATATAGTTAGTAATATAATTATTGCTTTTATTGCAGTTTTATTATATTAATTTTAAAATGAATGTTGATATTCTAAACGAAATTCAACAACATTTATTTTCTAAAGTCTAACTTCTATTTAATATTAAAATTGTTCTTTAATGTGATTTTTTCTATAAAAGAACGAAAATATTTGTAAATTATAGTGACACCTATTAAGTGTGAAAATTTGGAATAATAAAGAGGTTGTCTTGTCTGTTTTATTTATTTTAATGAGTACCAGTTTCGGTGTCAGTACTCTACTCCCAGTAAATCAGGTAATGACTCCGAACAGGCAGAAATAAAATAAATAAAAGAAGAAAGGTTTTATTATCCTATGTGCGATAATTCCTTTAATATTCAGAAATAAGAAGTAAGTTATTTATTTTTTATATTACTAAAATATTTAAGATAATTGACGATTATACAATGNATAAATATAAAATAATAATAATTTGAAAAAAAGAAGAAGGGCATTGAGTAAATTAAATTGAAAGGACTCACACACTTTAAAAATTGACATTGTTAAATAAAAAAATTATTGTATATGTTTTTCTCGCAAAATTGCGTAAAATATGAGATTTTATATTTACATTGCCCATTTAATACCTATTATTAAATTATATTTCACTGTTATTATTATTTTGATTGAAATATTCGTAATTCCAGCAATAGTGAAGTTATTGACGATTTTTCTATCTTTTATTTCTCTGAGGAGTCGGTAGTCTAGGGTTTTCACAACCCTGTGTGTGTGATAGGAGAAAGGGAGGGTTATAAAGTGGGAAAATTTAGTTTAAAAATTTACTTAAACAGAAGGTTTTATATAAGGGTTTTCGTGGGGAGGGTCCGTAGTTATGGACTTTTTGGGAGCAAGAATTTGAAACTTGGAGTTCTGCAAAGGGGTGTTAAGGGGTGACTGTAGTGGAAGAGGCTTTGGCTAAAGTAAAAAATTAATTGTAGTTAAAGGACGAGTTATTAATTTTAGATTATTTTAGTTGGGGTTCGGTCAAGGTAGATCCAAAAAACACAAATTTAAAAAAATGTATTTTTTAATAAAGGATTATCTGCCAACGTTTCGGCTTACATTGTAAGCTATCTTCAGGGCTACCAATCATGAAGATGAGAGAGGACTTCCTGTCCCTAAGTTCACATTTCCATGACTGTGTCATGGAAGTTATGGAAATTTGAACTTAGGGACAGGACGTCCTCTCTCATCTTCATGATAGCCCTAAAGAAGGCTTACAGTGTAAGCCGAAACGTTGGCAGATAATCCTTTATTAAAAAATACATTTTTTTAAATTTAAGTTTTTTGGATCTATCTTGACCGAATCCCAACTAAAATCATCTAAGATTAATATCTACGGTCAACAAACTCTCCTTTTGGACGAGTTATTAAGTGCAGAATACTCTAAGCAGTGGTGAGTGAGGTAATGGTTCACTAAAATAACCTCCTCTGAGTCGCAGTAATAGGTTCTGGAACTATTTTTTCAAGTGGGTTATTGGATTTGAAGCCCTACGCGCCGCCATGACCTGACCTTGCCTACCCCTTACATAACTGCTATCGAGGGTTCATTCATCCCTCATGAGAATCACATTTGACTCCGCTAAAATGTATCAAACCACCTTCCTTGACTCCCGAAATCTAGATTTCTAGTTCTGGCTACTTGTAACTTGTTCAAAATGCATGTTAATAAATGAGGCTTGGATTTTTTTTTTTTTTTTTAATGAAATTAATTCATTGTCGGTCTGGTTTGCATTTGAATCTTGAACAACCAACATAATTCACAATTTTTTCATTATTTATGTATTCTAGAGGAATTAATTTTTCATTGATGAATTTAACATGTGCTAATTTCTAAATTAAACATTTATTTCTGTTAAAACTTATTTAATAATTCAAATGGGGAGTTTTTTGACCGTAGATATTATTATTAGATTTTTTTTTACTCATACTTTTGATATAATATTACATTATGGCAATTCTATATTATAACGTAAATTATTATTCGATAACTCTTAAAAGATACACAAGATAACTTTTAAAAAATACACTTTTTTTTTTAAATTGGTATTTTTTTGGATCTACCTTGACCGAACCCCAACAAAAAAAAACATCTAATACCTGTTTAATAGTCTAAACAAAATGTAATTTTTAAAGTATGCCAAGAAGAAGATATATTTACCATTTCATCTTCCGGGTTGGACCGAGTCAAATTGTTGTTATTTGCCGAGCTTTCGCACATCATGTGATGGCTTCTTCAGGGCTGAAAAGAGAATGAGAGTTGTAAAGAGAGATTTTTAAAAATCCAGATGGTATATATTTACCATGTTTTATACACCAGGTGGTGTATAATCCCGGCGCGGTCTTGTCCTTGGGCGAAGTCTGCCTTCCCATTGGTTGATACTGTGTTCTGGTGGCTGGTCTCTGGAGTAGTCAGGTAGCTGGTCACTGATTGGTTGGATCCTCTTGTCAATTAGCGCTGGTTTCCAACCAATTTCTAATAAAAAATGACAAGAGGATCCAACCAATCAGTGACCAGCTACCTGACTACTCCAGAGACCAGCCACCAGAACACAGTATCAACCAATGGGAAGGCAGACTTCGCCCAAGGACAAGACCGCGCCGGGATTATACACCACCTGGTGTATAAAACATGGTAAATATATACCATCTGGATTTTTAAAAATCTCTCTTTACAACTCTCATTCTCTTTTCAGCCCTGAAGAAGCCATCACATGATGTGCGAAAGCTCGGCAAATAACAACAATTTGACTCGGTCCAACCCGGAAGATGAAATGGTAAATACATCTGACGACCGACGAAGCCTACGTGAACAAGAAGAAGATACTTAAACTTTGTCATGCTAAACTTTTTTTTTATTAAGGATAAAGAAATAAGTTGTAAATGGCAGATATGATCTCATAAACCGAAAAGAATAAAAAACAGAAAAAGGCAAAAACGTCAAGGCTGGCTCTAGGATAACCGGGAGAGGAAGTGTATGTAGTGTCGTTCACTCCTTTTACTTTCACTTTCACAAGTGTGATCTATGTAAAAGCAGTCTGAGTAAAGAGTGAAATTATTCTTTAATATTATTAATTATTTTAAATTTTTCATCTACAACTGGCAATTATGTTAAAAGTTTTTCAACTCAGTCTACCTAAGATGATTTTCAATTAGTACAATATGCTGAAATTTATATATTTATAACTAAAACTATAACTAGAATAGTTAAGCGATCTTTTTCGATTTTAAAATAGAAAATTTAATTTTCTTTTCTCAATTAATCTATATTTAAGTATAAAAAAAAAAACTATGTTTATAGACTGTAATAAAATGTGGTAAGAGGAATTTAATTTATGACCTTTAATAAGACAAACTTTATTTGGATTTTTTTTTTAGGGGGTGTGACACTCCTATTACAAAAATTGGCCTCTTTAGAACCTCAGGGATTGAGCATGTGAAATAGATGAGGCCCAGTGACAACTACGTGCCCATTAGGAAACTCAGTAAATTTCAGGGAATGGACTTGAATTCAGGGCCCTACCGAACCAAACGCCCAAAAGAAATAATCTGGGTGAAAACTGAAAAGTTTTCTCAAAAGGAGAATGTTGTTTAAATATTGGTGAACTCTAATCCTCGAGAGAGAGGCCCTGTCGTCTTGGGCAATGATACCATTCCTGAAGGGCAACAAAGCAAAATGGGACTGTTTGCAGAACATCAAAGTCTCCATTGCTCTGGGAACCAATAGCTCAAAAGTAAAAATCCTCGCTATCATCATCATCATCATCATAAGTCTATATTCTATATAGACAAAGAACTTGCGGGTTAGAGAAATTTACATAATCTCAGAAAGCAAAGCATAATTGAAGGTAATTAACGCCTACTTCTAGGGAAATTCCAGGATTATCTTGAGAAGATTTTGATTTTTTTTTTTTTTTTTTTATCTCAATCAGAAATTCATATTGCTGAAATAATTTTGTTTAATTGTATACATTATTAAATGAGTAATGTAATTATCAGATGCATATTAAAATAGATTTTTAAATATGCAAGAAACAAACTATTGTAGAATAATTATTTTGTGGTATTATAATTTGCTTTGTTATCAATACTATATTAATTAAGCTGTTATAATAAAGAAATAAAAAAAATAGGACATTTTCACCTATAAACATATGATACCTCATATTACCTACCACACACACACACACANACATTGTCCATCTTCTGGCCGAATACATACGTTCACTGTCACGGTCTGTATTGTATAGTTGAATACAGACCGTGACAGTGAACGTATGTATTCGGCCAGTAGATGGACAATGTTCGAAAGCGCTCGCCAACAGAAGATGGTTTGCAGAAACCAATGAAGACGGAGAATAGAAGGTATGAGAGTTCTATATTCATTGGTGGTAGAAATAACCCTTTAGATTATTTACCTAATCAAATATTACTATAGCAGTGAAATAGAATTTCACTTGATTAAAGGTTTAATTCTACCAAAAAGGTTGACAATTGAAAGAAACATTCATTTGAAGAGCTTTTTTCATTATTCAAAAGGAATAAACCCTGACTATATCTCAGTAAGTAACCCTTATAGTCAGCAATTAAAAGAAGCATAAATTCCTCTGATGTGTTAAAATAAGAGTGACTCCCTTAACTTATAAATCACTACAACAATTCAATCACAATTCAAAATATATATTCTCAGCAGAATTTAAAATATCATACCAATAATAGTTCTGGCTCAAAATATGCCGGATTGAAGTAAAGCTTCCTTCTTCCATTTGTACAAGAAATAGCACGGACAGTTTCAGGTCTCTCTTCTCGATAATCTAATGTTTCAATTATTGATACATTTTCTTCTGGCAGTCTTTCTATGTTGGAAGATTCTTGGAACTGGCAACAGTTTTCATTGCTTTTCTTTTCTCTTTCATTAGATAATGGATGTATTAAAACGGAAGTTGTTTGCACCTGAAATAACATTGAATAACTATAAGGGAAGGGATATAATATCTAAGAACACTACAAAAAAAGTGTATATTTTAATAAGATAAAACTATAATTTTTTTAGGGCCCTGAAGCTTAAAAAGTCCAAAATTAATATTGAGGTAAAGCAAGTAAGTGGCATCGTCTCACTGTCTTATTGAGCAAAATTAAAGACCTTAAAAACCTGATACTAACTTTGCTTGGGTTGCCTAAGACTGAATTTATAATTTCCTAACATAAATTGTATAAGACAAGTAATTTGACAATGTTAATAAATGTGGTCATGATGAAAATCAAACAAGATTTTGGTATTTCTTCAACTTATATGATCTCCAAAACACATTTGTACAATGATCAATGATGGAATGTCTTTATGTGTAAATGCATATATGATTAAGCATAATCGAATGTACACAATTAAGCGAGAGTCTAAACAATATGTCTTAATAGATTTAAATTCAGCTGGTAATTTGTAAGATAGGATTTTTAGATACTGCTTGTGATTTATAGACTCGTAAGGAATATCTGATTCTCAGCCAAATCTAATTGTGAAGAGTGGGTAGCAAACAATGTGGAAAAATAATAGTTTTTTTAATTTGTTTTCAAGACCGATTGACAATTTTTTTGAGGTAAGCCAAGTGACATGGTCAGGACAAGTGATACTCAAATCATTCAAAGTCCTAATAACAAAATAATAGTTTTTTTAATTAGTTTTCAAGACCGATTGACAATTTTTTTGAGGTAAGCCAAGTGACATGGTCAGGACAAGTGATACTCAAATCATTCAAAGGAACTTATTCCACGGTCGATATAACATCTTAATCACAAAAGTTTGAGTTAACTGCATTCCAATATGTTACACATATAACAATGACCACTTAATAATAATCTAAATCCCTTTTAGCACAATGGAAATAAAGAGGATTATCGATAATGTTTACAAGAATCATTTAACATTTAGCTAAACCTGCATAAGTAAATCCTTAAAATATGCATAGTAACGAGCATATGATCTCAAAACAAGTACGATTCCCTATGAAGCTGCTATAGCTTAACCACGACCGTCAGAGAAACCCTGGAGTCCGCTTGTAGTTTCATGGAGCTAGCAATAAAGTATAGGAAGGTAGTGAATTAGTTTTTGTTTTTGTTTTTAAATATAGTACCCTAAAATTGAATTGGGTTATAATGTACAAAAGTCTTTTGTAGGAAAATATTTAAAACAAGTAAACTTAATTTTTGCCATAATTTATTAGTTCGAACTGCCTGGAATGCTATAACATTACGCAGGTGGTAAACATACTACTCTATCGTACACTATAAGTCGTAACGAACTGTTTTAGGAGAGCTTGGCAGTTTCTACAGTTGGGTTGTCGACCAAGCTTATAACGAGAATTTTAGTAGACAAAATTTCAGCTCATTTGTTAATTTTTTTCAATTGCAATTCATACGAATATAAAGAACAATTCAAAACATCCCCTTTGAAGGGTGAATTCAATCCTGATCCTGACTGTGTGCAATATAAAAATATGGAAAATATATCACATTAAACCCCCCGGTCGCTCCTCAAGATATGTTATATAATCCACTTTTGGAGGGCCGGTGATTTATTGAAAACAATGGTGCCTGGTGCTGAACACAAGTTATAAAAGTATAAATCCTCACTTATAAATAATTATAAGCCAGTCCTTAAAAAGGGGAAAAACAAACGACAAACAAGAAGTTATCGGCCTATTTCCCTAGCTAGTACCTTATGTAAGGATAGTAAACAAGTGTCCCATATGGTTTTTAGAAACGGGTCATCTATTAGTAAATACTCAAAGTGAATTTTGTTGTGAGATTGTTCAGTAGTTGACCACCTAGTTCTAATTGGTTCAAAACATTACATGTATTTATTGGAGAAGGAGAAACATTAGTAATTCTTGATGATGGCTAATTCCCATATAAATTAATTGGAAAATGCAGCGTTCCCTGTATATGTTCATTGAAAATTAATTAATTCAGATTGGAAGATTATCTAATCTGGACTTGCAATGTAAACTCTAGCGCATGCGTATTAAGTACGACCCTGTTTTCCGTAGCTGATGGACAATCCACAAAGGTGTGAAAATATTTCAGTGTGTTATATCATGTGAATGACAGAAATTTTCCACCTTGGGGCAAATCCTGCAGAAAATGCGAGAAGTAATTCATAGATATCATCACATGTATAGATCACATGTATAATGGTTCATTCAAAAATAATGAAATACGTTCAACTGAGCAGTACCTGTATAATATTGCTCTTATTGTACATGTATAATATTGCCGCAGCAGCCATGTATAATTTTGCTATTATTGTACAGTACATGAATAATATTGCCGCAGCTGCCCATGTATATATTGTCATTATTATACAGTACATGTATAATATTGCCGCAGCTTTACATGTATGTATAATATTGTCGTAGTTGTATATGTATAATATTACCGCAGCAGCACATGTACATTTTGCCGCAGCTGCCCATGAATATATTGTCATTATTATACAGTACATGTATAATATTGCCGCAACAGCCCATGTATAATATTGTCGTAGTTGTATATGTATAATATTACCGCAGCAGCACATGTACACATTGCCGCAGCATCCCATGTATATATTGCCATTATTATACAGTACATGTATAATATTAGCACATGTACACATTGCCGCAGCTGCCCATGAATATATTGTCATTATTATACAGTACATGTATAATATTGCCGCAACAGCCCATGTATAATATTACCGCAGCAGCACATGTATATATTGCCGCAGCTTTACATGTATAATATTGTCGCAGCATCCCATGTATATATTGCCATTATTATACAGTACATGTATAATATTGTCCTAGTTGTATATGTATAATATTGCCGCAGCAGCACATGTATAATATTGTCGTAGTGTATACGTATAATATTGCCCCAGCTTTACTTGTATAATATTGTCGCAGCAGCTTATATATAATACTGCCGCAGCTTTACACGTATAATTATAATATAATATATAATAATAATGTATAAGCTATATATATTATATATATATATATATTTTAATGGACCATTTTGGTGGTACCAATATGAACAGCTAAAGTCTTTTCATGAAATTTCCTGTAAGAGATTAAATAAGGGCATAATAACATTTTAAGACTTAAGTATCTGAAAACAGATCATATCAATGATCTTTTTAGCTGGAAACGCGTGGCACTCAAAAATAAATAAATGAAATTAAGTTATAAACTATTTTTCATTTTACTTAAATATTTAGTATAAACTAAATTAAATTAAAAACTTTTATTCATAATCATAGAAATTTAAATGAAACACTATTCCTAGTATGTGCGATCTATGTCCTTGAGAAAATATTAATCTACAATTTTGGAAGAAAGATTTTCAAAGTTATTTTATTAAAACTTAACCTGATTATTATTTATTATCTAAATTTTAATCTTATAACAAAACATAAATTTCACTCACTTTTTATGGTCATCAGTTCTGACGGATTTACTGTCGTCCAGTGTGTCATCGTCGCTGCCGTCACTATAAAATATAAGAAATTAACGAACATTTATATTAAAACCAAATATATGAAAGAAAATCTAAAAGGTACATTGTAAAATAAACAGACATATATGTATATATTAGTTACTATTATTTTTGGAGTATAGTAGGCAAACAAGTATAAAGTTCTTCTGCTATAAGAAATTTTTCTTCAGAATTCGCTAAAACACGAGATTAATATATGGTGATCTACACTCAAATTTTATAAATAAATTATTTTTCGGTAAAATAAATTCACAATTTTTTTGGTATAACAATTTTTGAATCAAAAATTGTTGTCGACAATATAATTTTTTAATTAATACTTTACCAATTAATAAATGGTTCTTTAAATTGTAAAATGGGTCACTAGCTTAGACAAGAGAATCCATTTGAACGCTATGTGTTCCAGTCTAGTATATAATATCTGTAAATAGCCTTTACATAACCCTCAGCGGCTGCAGGAGAGTTGGAAATAAATAAATTACAAATTAACGGTCTTGACGCCAATTTCCCACACATAGCTGTTGACTAACTCTCTTTCTCTTCCCAAGTCATTCATAAAGTTTAGCCTGAAGTTTGAACCATTACGGAGTAATTTGTAAATTAAGAAGGTGAAAAAAAAACAATAGACTCACAAAAATCAATTTAATATCTTCTATTATTTTTATTGATATTGATTGAGCAGAACTAAGAAATGGACAAGACAGGAAAAGCTTACACTTTAATCGCGTGTCAAAGCAAAGCTAAAACCGTTACACTTAAAGAGAATACTCATAGTTGAAGTAATTATCCTTCTAAGCCAACGCTATCTATACTTATCAGTATATAAAAAATTCACTTCCATAATTCACTAGTACGACATTTTAATTTCTTTGTGTTACTGACTCCATGGTGAACATACGTGACTCTTCTTTTATTCGAGCTTGTTCTGAGCCATGGGTGTTTAGAATGGGGTGGAAACCTGTAGATATCTCCTCCCTCCATGACCCTAAGTGGTTGAAATAGAGTCTAGCACATATAATAATAAAAGAAAATAAGAAAACATGAGGAACTTTCTTAATTTACAGTGCTCCTGTATAACGGATTTGTTATACTGTGTAACAGAAATACTTTATAATATATTTTGTTCTATACACTTCATGACAAGTAATAAATTGCCAGTAAAAAAATTCTAAAAGAAAGACAAATTATTTGTTTTTTTCATTTCTGGCAAAACATTTAATTTTGGTTTTAAGTTCATCTTATGAGAAATGTCTCATTAAAATCCTTTTCCAATAAAAGTAAAGTTTAGCTGGCTTCAGAAGCTACATTTCGCTTGGAAAATGAAGTTTCTTACAATTAAGTAAGAACAATAGAGTTTTTCCTTCTCCCGCTCTCAGACAGAAGAGGTGTTGAGACAAAGAGGTGCAAATTATCCGCGGGTGGGGTGGGTGCTGGAGGGGGAGGGGTGGGGGGAGGCGCCGCATGAAGCCAATTACATCAAATAATCATAACAAGTGACAAGTGAAGCCCTCCATATTCTCCCTTTGAAGTAACAGCACCTCTTGGATTTGAGCGTAAGACGGCGGGCGAAGCGATCCTGACGTAATTCCAATTAGGGTCCTCGGCCTTTCGAGATCTAACAGAAAATCTCTGACGGAGTTTTCGGTTCATCTGACGACCCGAGGACGTCAGATGAGAAATTACCTCACTGGCGTTCTGCTTGTCGTATTGTTGACCTATACTACCTATACTATGACCCTGTGTGCATGAAAGGAAGGGAAAGAATAAGGTATACTGCTTCCATTATTCTAAATGCAATATTCTCTTTCTAATTTCCTTTTAAACAATGTTAATTCCTTCAACCATACTGCATTAAACACAAAAAAGATCATTTCATCCTAGACCTCCTTAATTCTTTACCATACATATAAAGGATGCATTAAAAGAAAAGAAAATAGCTTAATCGTTTGCATCATAAGTGTTTTAATGACAAAAATATCTATATAATTACCAAAAGATATTATATATATCTATATAATTACTGAATCCCTGGATATTTATCCCAATGAACACAAATATACTTCAAAATTGAACATACAAAATCCTCAATAAAGAATATTTTAGAGAAATTTATACAACAAAAGTCTTCTATTGCTCCTGGTTGATTCCAGAAGTGCAACTTATCTCTTATTCTTTCTAATATTTACTCTTACTCACTTACAATTAAGCTTAGGAGAGACAATATACTTTAACTCTGGCTGAAACACAACCCTACTGAAACTAGAAATCACAGAAATAACATGCACATGCCAAAAACAGTCAGTCTTACGCTGTAGTTCAAGTACCAAAAAGACAAGCGCACTGAACATATCACGTTGTCAAGGTTTCACAGTTTTAAATTTTATTTATAATATAGAAGCTTGTCCTGAGCCATGGGCGTTTAAAATAGGGTGGCAACCTGTAGATAGCCCCTCCCTCCAATGACCCTTAGTGGTTGCAAGGGAGGCTAACACAGCAAAAAAAAAAAAAAAAAAAAAGTTTCACAGTGGTCATGCGCATCTATGGGTTTTCCATAAATACATACTCCATATCTTTAAAAAGTACGAAGAAATAAAATTACTCCAGCTTAACTTAGTTACACAACAAGTTTTGCTGAAAACTCAACCAAAACTGAAAACCTCTTTAATAAACCATATTGAAGAATAATATTCCTTTTTATTTTTTATTTTCTTCATTTGTACTTCATTTTATTATTTACTATAATTGCTTTACTTCTTCCCGTACGATGTGTGCCTATATTTAAAAATGGTCTCATTTTCCTGACCTAATAAATCACTCATGGTAAAGTAAAAATGATCCAAGCCTGTGACGCCAGGATGACATAAGGAACGATAAAGCTCCAATAGCTTTAGGAATCATGAATACTGGAATGAATATGTTGATTCAGTGTGAGCAGTCAGGTTTTCTTTTCCGTGACCATAAATTATGTCTTTTGAATAACAAACTGATTCTAATCTCCAGTCCTGGTTTCGTTACACTTTCTTCATGCTTTATCCTCATCATTTGCCAATACCACGAGCTATACCGAAGTCAGTTTATTTTTATAGGGGTTCAATAATATAAGTGTACATTACACTGGAAATATCTTTTGAGCAAAATAAATTCAAAAAAGCTGATAATAAAATTTGTCTTGAAAGATATTAATTTATTGAGTGAAAATTTGATAAATTTGCGCTGTCAAGTACATCCGGGGTATGTTTTTTTTTTTGTTTTTTTGAAAAGAAAGTAGACAAGAGCCAGCTAAAATGAATTGCCAAACACAAGTAATGAGATGAAGTAGAGGGAAGAGCTTGTTGAGGGAATAGATGAAATGTCTTTATGTGTATTAATGTTAGACGGGCAGGCCATGAACAACGAGGATGTAACCTTAACAACACCTTAATCTCGAACAGTTTAGAACATATGATATTAGTGGATAATTATCCCACTTTGAAAGACGTTCTTCCTTCTTCCAATCTCCAATGCTGCAGGATTTGTGACATTGACAAACTCATCTCGTTCCAAAAAGTAACTTCTGTATTTTTATCGGCATTTAGCAGATTTTTCATAAGGAAATCAAGATTTTCACATTAGAGTATGATGGTGTACAGATGAATAAAATGTTAAATAATAAAATAATATCTGCAGTAAATTTACTCCCAAAGAATGTATAAAATAGACAATTTCTGTTCCCTTGCACTAAAAATTATCTAAATTTACGTGGGATTAAAGACCACAAATTAAATAATATTTATAAAAGTATAAAATAGACGAAGAAAAAAGATAAATTAATTATCTAATTTAACTTACGTAGGCTGCAAACAGTCCAAATGGAGACTGGAGGATACTGAGGACTTATATAAAAAGAGAAAACTATTTGTCACTGGACTACATCAAGAAACTTATTATCGATAAAATTCCAAATAATCAGAAAGAATCAGGGTTATTACTTCTATGAAGAATGGGATAGTTAATATCATAAGAATGACATAAACAAGTCCACCTGAACGAGACAAAAAATATGGATTAAGTAACTAATTAAACCAATGCGGGGAAATTGCATATAATTTTAATAACTGACTAGATATCGACATGAATAGTGCAAGTATAGAAGGCAGAGGCTTCAATTTAAATAGGGCAGAAAGATGTCAGCGCGCGGGAATTTAGAATTTAAAGACAATACATAATTATTTAATAAGTAGTGAGAATTGGTTGAGGTCCTGCCATAGAAAGATGCAAATCAACCTTAAGAAGAACGAAAAATATATTAAAAGAAAGATCTAGAATAGTTATATGTGCGATTAAATATGTAAATATACATATTTATATGTAAAAAAAAAATTTTGTTATGTAGTGGCTAAAAGGTTAAGTTTTTTGTACATCAGACAAACCCCCAAAAAATAGATCACACAAGGAATATTTTTATTTTTAATCAACGGTTTCAACTAATGTTTTATTGTACTAAAATAAAAATAAAAATTCATTCACGCTTATTATTATTTTCTGTGTTTAATCATTTGATCTACAAAATTTTATAAAAAATGTAATTTATATTGGATGCTCATACTATGTCATTACGATTGAAAACAAACTGGCGCTCTGCAAAACCTTATTACGACCAATCTGGACTTACGGAGTAGAAATCTGGGGTGCCGCCAAGCCTTCCAACATACAACGAATCCAATCCTTTAAATCTAAAACCCTCCGAATAATCACAAATGCTCCCTATTACGTATCCAATTCCTCTCTTCACCACGATTTTAATATTCCTTTTGTTCAAAAGTCTAATTTCTTCCCTCTTCAGCCTTTTCCACAGTAAAGTGCTATACCATCCTAATCCACTAGCACAGACCTTGTCTTCTAACTCCAACCTCTACAACCCTCCCTGTCGGCTCAAACGAAGATGGTCCCGCGTCCTCCAGGGGACATAGTCTGTAAATAGTTTGAGAGTTGTGTCACTGGTCACCTCCTCTCCTCATGTGACTCTATTAATGTCATTTATTTTCTATTATTCATTGTTAACAAATTACAAAATGATTTTATTTATTTTTAACAGAATGTAATATATAAATAAAAGTTATAAAAAAATATATATATATTAGAGCCTCACTGGCAAGAAGGAGCCTTCCTCTTCTTCGGTGGTTGGTCCCTGGAGCTATCGACCTGGCCGACCTCCAGTGCCATGTCCCCTTGGCCCCCACCCTCCCGCACGTACACGGGCCGGGTGCAGCAGCTCCTGCAAAACCAGGTTCATTTCTATAACAACTTTATTTAATTTAGAAGAACAAAAAATATATCATCAAGAACAATATATCTCTCTATGCACAAATTCAATTGAAAACAGTAGGATCCTTCAATTAAGTGTGATGATATTGATTGCAGAGGAGCTGTGGTTATCAGAGCTCCAACTAATCAAGTTTCGGAATAACCGAGAATTCCTTCTCTCCAAAGGAAAAAAAAAAGGGATTGGTAAATATTGAGTTTAAGTGTAGGAACGTTGCATTGAAGGGGATCATCTTCAATTTGTCTCAACTCAGTTATCTTTTTATTGTGTCAGTGAAAAGTTTATTTTAATTAATTTGCTCATTTTGGTTGTGTGAGGAAACTATTTGTTATGCCTTACCGACTCGAAAAAGGAGAGTTAATTTAAAAAAATATTTAGTTATGAGTAAGTGACTGTAGTAGTCTCAAGAAAAAAAAATTAGATTAGATTCTACTATTATTAGAATATATAATGGATTAGATTCTAATAAAACTATAATTCATATATAATTAGAATATATAATTCGTAGATAGTATAATAATAATCTTTATTAATAAAACGACACGGTTAAACGATATAACTTGCCTTTAATGCCTTGCACAGTTTGCTAAGATTTTCTGTTGAGACTATAAGTGGGAGTAGAAAGAGAGGGCGCAACACAGACGAACAGAAGTTAAAGATAAGATGATAACAGTTTACAGAAGCTACAGATAAAACTAATAATTATAATAAAGATATTGGCAATCATTCAATTTGGTTTTCCTCTAATTCTCTTCTCATATTCATTCGATTTAAACCAAAAGTGAATGAACACAGCTTTAATTGTTTGAAGCAATCTTTAGTAAACGACGGAGTTTGTTATTACCCTCAATCAATAGCTAATCGATCAGAAATTTCACAAATAAAGTTAAATAATTAGTATATTATATTTTAATAATAATAAAAAATTTAATAATTTGAAATTTTTTAAAAATAATTCCCGTGTGTTAACATATAAGTGATACTTTGTTTTATGTCCTAAAGGACAATTTTGCGACTCAGATAGACATGGACGTTAATAAAAAATACAGTTACGTAGATGAATAAGGCAACAATAAACTAGAGTTATGGTCCTCAGACAACAACAAAGCTATTTTTTGAGGCTGTCATTATGGCCTCTTTGTTTTTTTTGTTTTTTTTTACTTCATAAACAGAATCATGAAAAAACTTAGTATTTCCTAAGTTGGCAAGAGTCTTAAAAAAAATAGAGGTAAATGTTTGAAGACGAACGGTGGATGCTATCTGGGAAAGGAGATACGATGCTCGGGATGTTCACAAACTCTTGAATAAATAATCCAAGGTCTCTGAATTAAACAGCACACCAGTTTTCTACTTGCTACGAAGAAGGTGGCATTAGCGTTTACGTCCTAGGCAAATGGGATACACAATTCAAAAGATTTATTATTTAGGCAGACTTATAAAATTGACAAAGTTGAAGGACTTAAATTTGGCCAAAATATACGAGGCCATTTTCTTCCAATTTTTCAAGAAAAAAAAAAGTTGTTAAAGTAGATAAGTAAGATGATTTTAGTTGGGGTTCGGTCGAGGTAGATTCAAAAAAACACAAATTAAAAAATGTATTTTTTTAATGAAGGATTAATTTTTTAATGAAGGAAATACATTTTTTAATTTGTGTTTTTTTGGATCTACCTCGACCGAACCCCAACTAAAATCATCTTAGAATAATATGTACGGTCAACAAACTCTCCTTTTGTAGATAAGTAAGCCCTTCTCGCATTGCTTTATCTCATCCTATCTACGGTGTTTCCGTACTCCGCCTTATCTACGCGTATTGTCAATAAAATTTTATTTCTGCTTGAAAAAAAAAAAAAAAAAACCTTCAGGAAGGAGCTGCATAAACTGAGCGAATTTCTCTGTATTGTAGCTGATGTACATTTTTATTCGAATTTTCCATGTCATGTGATCCCTTACAACTATAGAAAATCAATAAACAAATCTGGGTTCAGTTTTATTGCTCTAAAAATTGCTTGAAAAAAATTGAGTATACATAAAAATATATAAAATTTCAAGATATTTCCTAGTCGTGTTTATATGATTTTGCTCAATAATAAACTTTTAACTTAGAAAAGCTGACAAAGAAAAACAGTTAATACCATATTTTTTTAATTAAACCCTCATTCCTATATATCTAAGTTTCTCTGTGTAACTACAAAAATATTATTTTAAATCTTCAGTTTGAGAAAGATCTTAACTTAATGTTACGCCCGCTTAACTCAATAAATGTTTTGTACTTACACTTGACATTTCAGGTTATGTCCACTTTTATTCATCCGATTTTGTTGTATAACGAACATAGTATTTCACAACATTCTTTCAGTCATTAACTAACTCATTAAATGAATTACGGAATATAGCCAAATACTGAATTTGTTTTCCCATTTAAATAAGAGGAAGTCACTCAATTTTCCTAAATACTTTGGAGATCATAAATATTTCCTATTTAAGTACAATTATTTGTTTTTTCACGTCAATAATATCCAAGATTTATATATATA
>KZ807468.1:222266-240029 GCA_000696205.2 Oncopeltus fasciatus | reverse complement strand
ACACACACACACACACACACACACACACACACACACACACACACACACACACACATATATATATATATATAAACACACACATGTACGTATATAAAATCTAGAGATTTTATATGGTTCATTAAGTAGATCGGTATTCCCAAGGTTTCTTCTAAAGCCATCTAATTGTGAAAATCAGTTGTGTGTAAAAATATGGAAAATAGTTCGAAGATCTCATGATCATTATTTAAATTGATTAAGATTGTAAGGTGGTCAGATGAGTATGAATTATAAGTGGTGCAATAAAAAAGTCGAGTTTGAATTAGCACATTTTAATTAAAAACAAAGACACCTTAAACAATCCATAGCAATCAGGTGGTTGGGTATCACACGATCCGAAACAACAATAAAAAAAAATTGGCTTCCATCAGTCGATTGGTTCACGAGAGCCCCACGGGACTGTGCCTCAATCTCCATACGCTGATCACTAATCAGAATTCCGTGTTCTGCCACAGACAGTTTTTTACTTTTCTCGAGGGGAGGGAAGCATTCTGTTTCCTTCCCCAGAGGCCAGGGATCGGTATAATTTGTCTGTGCGCTTGCGTGGCTCCTCCAATCCTGCTTGTTAATAGGATGGGCTTGTCTCGGCCAGGACAACAGGGAGTTTAGCCTGCTTGAAGAGGTAACCGCTAAACATCTGTGAGAGATTGCCTAAGTATTGACCGGATCTCATTACTTGACCAATAAACATAAAGTGTGAACTGGGCAAGAAAAATGAACATGAGGGCAATGCACGTCTGAATTCTCTAAAGAAATAGGATACACAGAAATCCCACAGTCACACACACGATTCTCCCCTTTGATTCAACATTGGGTATGCTGTATTATCAGTATATATACCCATATATATACCCAGCATGAGCCTTAACCATACCTTTTTACTATCCATCCCACCCTCAGCAGACGTCACATCCCTGATGCAGCTACACACATTTAATTCAACAGAGAAGCCTAATGACTTTAAATATAACTTCACAGTATCTTCATCAAAAAACATTTTTATGAATCTCTCTTCTTTCAAAAAAAGTGGCCATACTGGATTCAGAATTCGGATTATTTTTGAAAACTATTGGATGTGATATTTATTAGACTTTTTATTATTCAACTGAATGAAGGAGGTGAAACTTAAAGAAATCCCAATTAATTACCCTTTACATCTTTGTTATTAAAAGTTTTATATAATTTTTATTTATTCTATTTATATATTTAGTCATATAGTAAAAAAAAATACATNTATATATATATATATATATATATATATATATATATATATATATATATATATATATATATATATATATATATATATATATATATATATATATATATATATATATATATATATATATATATATATATATATATATATATATATATATATATATATATATATAGTATGGTGTCTGCAATGTTTTAAAAAATGAAGCCAAATTCGGTATTTAAACTTATTTTTTTGTAAACCGTTCAATTAGTCCGTTAATAGCTAAAATCGGGTCGAGTAAGGGAAGAGATTTACGGAAAATAAAATTTTGAAATCATTATATTTTCATATTGAGAAAATAATTATAATAATCAGCGTTAAGAGTGTAAACATGTGTAGAACAAAATATCCGAAAAAAAAAAACAAGCAAAAGTAATAAAACACATGGAAAATGTAAGTTTATAACATTTATATTTTATATCATAAAAAAAAAACGATTATTAAAAAAAAATTTAACAATTTATCGCTCAATTTTGAGAGAGCCCTCTTACTCTTAAAAAATGTTTGAACCGAATTCGGTATTAAGGTCATACATTGCAAACTTGTGAAATCAGATGAAGGCATTTATAACAGTAATATCTTCGTAGTTAGTTACGTTACTAAAAAGTTTTAAAATAATAAGTTTCAAATGTAATTTTCTTACATTTTTATTCTACGAAATACATTTTTACAAAAAAAAACACATATAAAGAGAGAAATTTACCAATGCTGCAACGATGTCCGAGTGCTTCCCCTACTCTTCCGTCCCGGCCAGTCTAGAGCAATTCTTTGTGACCATATATTAGTCATATGTATGGCTTAACCTGTACAATTAGTTAGATATCGTTCCTCTTAATGTAACGCCTTGTAATATTTTCAATTTTGCTTGTATTAAGTCAAATTAAGCCCTACTTTGAGTTAAGGAACGATTACAAACTAAATAAATATTAATTTGGTTGTGGTTTATTATTCCACGTAAATTTTAAAAAATTAATAAGAGGGAATAGAATTAAAAAAATCTATCTGTCCCAGCCAGGATTCGAACCTGGATCTCCTGCTTGCCGGGCCGAAATGTTTCCATTACACCACCGGGACGAGCTAGATAACTTATTAAATTCCTTCTCATAAATTGTTTAAAATTTACGTGGGAGATCCAGATTCGAGACCTGGCTGGGACAGATAGATGTTTTTATTCTATTCCCTCTCATTAATTGGATAACAAACTAATACAGGTTAAGTCATATGTTTTATATGACAACCTTTTACGCTCATTGCTCTCTGACTAGTAAATATCCAATAAAAAACGAGTATTTTCTTCTGTAAATATCCTAAAACTGCTTAGCTTTCATGATGCATATTTTGTACCATGATTGATAACGATTATGACAGTTGAAGAGATAACCAATCCTCTTCCAGACAGTCCACGTGAGAATGGACTTTACTGTCAGTAATATATCCCCATGAATATGGAGACACATTGGAGTAGTCAACAGTGCAAGAGAGTTAATGATCTTCTAAAGAACTCTCTCAGCAAAATCTCCACACAAGGTCATTAGTCTCATTTATTCTTGTTTTAGGAAGATTACTTTTCCAATCTTCTCTCATCCACCTTCCCCAATCTCACATTACCTTTCATTTGCTTCTTTGTTTTTTATTCATATTTTTTAAACTCTGTCTGATGATAACATGAGATAGTGATTGAATTTAAAATTTTGAATTAATTGAATAATTGTGTATGATTGAGATTAAGAGAAATCTGCCACGCAGAAGCTACATAATCTTAGCGAATTTCTCGTCCTCGGTATTGTCTTTGATTAATAGTTTTATTTTGCATCTTATATAATTTTCCGCGCCTATAAAATACATATATTATCATTAAACAAATATTGGTTAAATTCCATAGCTCTATATTAACAATTAACTAAATATTACATCACTATAAGGCAAAAAATAGGGGCGCCAGGCTAGCTCAGGGGATCCGTACGGGTCTCGCAATCCTGACGCCGCGGGTTCAAATCCCTCCCAGGCCAATCTTTTATTTATAAGTAGAAGCTTGTCCTGAGCCATGGGTGTTTAAAATGGGGTGGCAACCTGTAGATAGCCCCTCCCTCCAATGACCCTAAGTGGTTACAAGGGAGGCTAACACACACAAAAAAAATAAATAAAAAGGCAAAAAATATATTGATCACTCTTGGCATTTCAGGTTATTACCAATATTTGCCCGATTTTGCTTCAAAATGAACTTAGTCTTTAGTTTTTCTAAGAAAAACAATCAAATTCAGCTTTTAGGTAGTAATATTAAAATGTAAAATGCAGGTGAACCCCACTCGGAATTGTCAATTTATTTGTGTAGCTTATAAAATATGTCTTACATCCATTGCTCAGAAATTTAGTTGGATTCAAGAATATAAAAATTATTATTAGATTTTTTTTTGTTGGGGTTCGATCAAGGTAGATCCAAAAAAAAAATACAAATTAAAAAAAAAAGTGTATTCTTTAAAATCATCGTTTCGGTTTACATTGTTAGCCATCATCAGGGCTATCATGAAGGCGAGAGAAGACGTTCTGTCCCTAAGGTCACATTTTCATGACTGACTAGGGTTAGGACGTCCCATGATAGCCCTGAAGATGGCTCTCAATGTAAACCGAAACATCGGCAGATGATTTAAAAAAAATACCATTTTTTTTTAAATGTTTTGGATTTACCCTGACCGAACCCCAACCAAAAAAAAAAAATCTAATGTACTAAATTAATCAAACTTAAATTAGTAAACAATTAATGAGAGGAAATAGAAAAAAAAATCATCTGTACCAGATTTTTTTTATTCTATTCCCTCTCATTAATTATTTAAAATTTACGTGGGATAAAAAAACCACTACCAAAAAAAATATTTATAACATAAATTAGTTTGCGATCTCTCTGAATGGATTTAGGTCAGACCGAGATCAGAAACATACAGACAGCAAAAAGAGCTTTGAGATACTCACACTGTATTTTGTATGTAGAGAATTATTTCTGCGTCTATAGAGACTAAATATTTTCGTCAGTTTGTATTCGCTCCTCGGCAGACGAAGGAACGCTCTAGAAACAGAAAACGAAGCAAGCCCTTGACCCTGACACCTCGTCCCTGGCCTCCATATACGTCCAGCGAGAAATCAACTTCTCCAAAAAAGTTTTCCCGGATATCCAGAGCCCGGTCAACTTTAATCAATCTCCTTTTTTTTTTTTTTTTCTAAAAACAAAAGAACTCCGAATGCTGGCAACTGTTTCAGTATATAAGTGCCCATAAGATACTCTTCTGTTTTTAGTGTTGGCAAAAAAAAAAAAGAAGAACAAACGAGTACTTTAGGAGCAATTTATTTCTGCATATGAATATTTTTGCTATTAGTGTCTCACAGTGTCAGAATACTTCTTATTTACGGAGACCGTTAGGGACAATATATACCTAGCTTTTAATGCATAACTTCGCCTTCAATAGACAGATATATACTTACTTAGATTACTTAAAATAATTTTCAAAATTCTCCAGTAGTCAGATGAGCGACTTAATTGCAAAATCATTAACAATGATTATTTATGCACTGATTTTGGTAATGATTTTGCAATTAAGTAGCTTATGTGACAAAGTAATATTTTTAAAAATTAATTTAAGGAAACCAACAAAGTAAAAATCTCTCTACTGAAGGCGAAGTTCTGCATTAAAAGCTACGAAATAATAATAATAATAATAATAATAAACTTCAAATTAAATTAATTTTTTATCTGTTAACTGATAATTGAGAATTTTTATTCCAGGGGTTATAATACTTCACAACAACTATCGAATAGAGAAAAGGTAAAACATACTTTTCATTAACTCAACGATTTGAAAAAATAAATTATAAATATATAATACATACATGACAACAAGTGAGCTTAAATTGCAATTAATTATAATACTTGATAATTCTATTTTCACCTATATTGTACTAAAACTTAGATTATATTTTTTAGTTAACTCAAAATTTCCAGTTATCATTCAATAAAAATAACCATTAAACAGCGTAAATAATAACTATATAAATAATGAACTACTACAATTAGTAGTATAATTATTACCAATTATTATTACCATTTTACAACACCAAACTATACTAAAAATAAATAATTCAAGTATACTAGTACTTTTTGAAGATTACAATGAATTACAAAAGGAGAGTTTTTTTGACCGTATATATTATTATTAGATGATTTTAGTTGGGGTTCGGTCAAGGTAGATCAAAAAAAATAAAAAATTTTAAAAAAATGTATTTTTTAATAAAGGATTATCTGCCAACGTTTCGGCTTACATTGTGGGCTATCATGAAGACGTGAGAGGACGTCCTGTCCCTAAGTTCACATTTCCATGACTGAGCCAGGCAATCATTTCCATGATAACCTGAAGATGGCTTACAATGTAAACCGAAACGTTGGCACATAATCTTATAAAAAAAATACAATTTTTTTTTTTAATTTGTATTTTTTTTTTATCTACCTTGACCGAACCCCAACTAAAATCATCTAATAATTACAATGAATTACTTATTGAAATTAACTTTTTTAATATTTCAATCATATTCAATATAAATTACTATTTTCATAAGTTAAATACAGAAAAAAATGATTGGTAAAAAAAAAAAATTTCGTAACCATCGGTAACTATGTTTACGCAATTTCTTGGCCCCTTGAAAGTCCGATTTCCATACCCAGATGGCTCAGGGCCCGGTTGTCGGTCAGTAGCCTCTTGTTTTACATTTGTTTTTTTCCACGTGTCAAGAACTATTGTTTCAGTTTTTTTTTTGTTTTTTTTCTTTGCGATTCCCGAAGCAATATAGCCATTTAGTTATTCGTTGTTGTAGAAGACCAAAATGATTCTTTACTGAAATTTATGAATAAATATATATACTTATACACTCACACATATTATATATGTATCGTGTGTGTGTATGTAAGTAAGTGTCAACGCTTACAGGTGACTGTTTGAAGTTTTTCCTAACGAAATTCGTTTTTTAGCCGTAAATGTAAAAGTAGCTAGCCGAAAGTCTAAGTTCGTTATTGAGTAAAACCGGGTCAATAGGACTGGGTAATAACCTGCAGTGTCAATTTCGAGTAAAATGTTTTTGAGTAATCAAGTTCAACATTAATATATTTATTGATAAAATATATTTTAAGAAATACACTACGAAATTGAATAATTATGAGTGGGTGTAACTTTGTACTGCAGAAATTTAATTTTCTTTTACTAATATGTATTTTTAATTATCATAAATATTATAATATGCGAGAACAACGCATTACATTTTTATTTATGTAAGTAGTTCATATCTTGTGCGGACAGTATTGAAAAATCAACGTAGCAAAACCTTTAAATTTTATTTTAATGACCGATAACCTGTTGTTAAGTTCTTTGCTAAATTAAATGTGCCATATTGCTTTAAATAGTAAAATAAAATGGTTATTTTATTATTGAGTAAAATTGGACAAAAGGGAGAAGATTTGACCTTAAATGTAAAGTAGGGGAGAATTCAATGTTGTTCTATTATTTTTATTTTTTTTTTTTTTTTTTTTTTTGCTGCATTGGGAATTTAGATTAGAACAATGAAACCGAATACAGAGGACTCAAGGATAAAAATATATTCTATTAGTGTAGAGGGCGATATCTACGGAAAGTTTAAATACAAATATTCATGAACCTATGAAAATCAGAAATTCGCTTAGTTTACCTAGCTCCTGCGTGACGGAACTTTTTTATTTTTCTTCTTTAGAAAGTATATAATTTTATAATGAACTCAGAAAATAATATATGTAAGAATAAATAGTATATCATTATTTTACGATAATTGAAAAAAATGTATTTTAAAAACTTAATAANATAGTTCTTCCTGTTCTTGCTGAGAGTTCAGAGACTTGGTCATTCAAAGGAATACAGACTGAAAGTCTTTGAGTGAGGAATCATAGAGAACCATTTACAGCCCTGTTAAGGATGAGAAGTAGGAATTTAGTACCTTTTCCCGTAACACAGATCTTTTTTTTCTTTTTTTTGCTGGGTTAGCCTCCCTTGCAACCACTAAGGGTCATTGGAGGGAGGGCTATCTACAGGTTGCCACCCCATTCTAAACACCCATGGCTCAGGACAAGCTTCTATATTATAAATAAAAGATTGACCTGGGCGAGAAATAGTATCATTATTAGATGAAGATACAGTTACCAAGAACTTTATTTAAATGTGAAAAGTATAAGAAAACATATGCTACTAAGCAAAATTTAGGAAAAAATTCATGTGCAAAAGAGAAAAATTCAATCTACCAAAAAAATTTGATTCCAAATCTAAATTATTTGAAAACACCTCTAAATTGTTTTAGAGCATATTAATTTCATATGATAATTCAATTTTCCATTTCCCACAGCATAAACCGATTTTAGATAGGTATTAGAATATAGAAGACTTTTTATTTTTTTATATTATTTTTATTTTATTTTTAAATGGCGTGTCAACCTTTGGTCATTAACACCAGGGAGATATTTTTAGAAGCGGGAAGATATTTTCAAGAAGAAGAATTTCTTAGCAATTGGTCATGGTGAGATATAATGAATTGTTAAAGAGAATAGTTATTATGTGGATGGACATATATTTTCTTTGTGCTTGGAAACTATGAAATTTATAAGAAAGAAAAAATTGAGAGAGAATGGAAAAGAATCATACTGAAAATGTATCTAGATATGATTTAATAGCCTGCCCTCTTTCAGAAAGTGCATTACAGAGTCGATGACTTTATCGTCATCCAATAGAATTTCGTCTAGAGTCCCATTTAAGTTATATTATAGGAGACTTTAAAGTCAAAAAGTATATATATATTGTAAAAGTGAAAATAAAACTGTAAATTGAAGAAGGTCAAGGAACATTCGGGTATTGGCTTGGTCACTTCTTGAAGATACACTTTAGTAAGGAGTCTTATTGATACATTGAAAAGTATCAAACTGGATTAGTTAAACGTGCCAGTACTTATACCATATGAAAATATGAATGGATAGCATTTGCTGAACTAGTGACAAATACAAACATAAGAATACATAATGTTCCATTTCAAAATCCAGAAGATACGTTTTTAAATTTTAGCTAAATATAGCAAAAATTTAAAATTCATTCTGGGAAATAGATAATACAAATTATGGAGAAAAAAAATAAAAGAAATTGGTGATCTCCCAGAAAATAATATTGCTAAATATGTTAGTGAATTCTTATGTTGGAGAAATACATTAAAAGTCATAACTAATTCTACTTTTTCAGTATGTAAAAAACATACACATTTGGAGATAATTTTGAATATAGTTTTGACTGATAGGCTAGCTATCTTATTTTTCAAATATAGAAACCAGCCAATAATGTATTTTCATCACAAAATTTTTAATGAAATTTTTTTTTCAAATCAAACGAGGAGGATGAAGGTTTCAGAGATCATATGTGTACCAAATTGTGTGAAAATTAAAAAAAGTTAAATTTCTGATTAATATTCTCATCATTTGTGAGTACTTATTTGATTGTATTCAGTCAAATATCATTTAAACTTATATTTCTTACTTCCATTAAGTTAAAAACAATTTTTAAAGACAAATTTTTTTTTTTTTTTTTTTTTTTTTTTATACATCACTCATCAACTGTTGATGGTCTTTAGCGCTACAAAGTTATTAAATCTGAAAATACCTTATTTGAATCAAAAAGGAATTTCAAAGGCGCAAATTGAATTGAGAGGATGTAGATTAGAATTTCTTTCATCTCGAAAATAAAACACATAACTATATGTGCGACCGTGACTTTTATAATCTTATTTATGGATTGTGGTTTTTCTTAGCATTAAATCCTATAAATTCAAATGGCCCATGAGATATTTAAAGATTTGCTGTTCAGGCACTCAATAAATCACCCTCTCACTGGGCATAGAGTAGCATTCAAAAATATTCGGTTTTTTTTATACTAAATTTCCTCTTCCTTCATTCATCATCTCATCGTAATTGTCTCCATGAAACATCCCCAAATCAACAAGGAGTACAATAAGTAAAATGTACATTTAAGTTTTGCACCCACTTAAAATGGGCTTTACAATTTATCTGTACTTAATAAATAAATAAAAAATCCAAGTTAACAATTTGAATAAATTACTTGTAGGTTNATACATACACATATATATATATATATATATTTCTTCAAAACATACTACAGCGAATTTCTGAAATGTAGCTGCTGAGCTTGTTCTGGTAACACAACAGTAATATAAATACCATTTTTCAAACTGAAGATGTCAAAATTAGAGGTATCAGATATGGTGATATGACATTTGTGTGTGTGTGTGTATATTGGACATTCTGCAGATTGTAGAAGTGTCTTGAATGCATCCAATATTTGCCAATCATGGGAGGACAGCAGCTCGGGGCTATGAGAGGGGATCCTTAGCCAGGGGTCAATCACTAGCCCCTGACCATTCCCCAACCCTCTGCAGACGGTCGGAGTCGGGTTACCAATAACTCGAAACATTGATTACCCATTCCCTGCGGAGCAACACCCACTCACTGCACAGACCTTATTTAATACTTTAAAAAAAAAAGTATGCTTTCGTTATTAAATATAAATAACGAAAATTTAAAATAAATATAAATCGAGACAGAACTGACTGGAAAAAATATTTCTGCAGACAAGAATGTACTGCTTGTAGATACTGTTTTAATGAATTATATACATTTTTTTATGTGACAAGTATACACCAATAAATAAACCTATAAATATGATCCATATGAACTAAGATACTGGACCTAAGTTAGAGTAAATGACTAAGTAGATTTTACACTATATTGGTAAGATCTATGAAAATAAAATAAAAATAATTAGGCTGTATGCGGTTTACTTTAGAGTAACATTTTGAAACCTATAAACATTTTTTAATCGACCTTAAAATTTGATGTTGAATTATGGGGACTTCTAAATTCGAGGATTTTTTTTTAATAAATCTTTATTTATTACATTCTGTTACTTAACATATTTTACAATAAATAAATTGAATCATAAATTTATATTTGAAAAATCCCCCCAAAAAAACGTTTTGGTACAAAGGTTTTCAAATCCTCTAAAGTTTTCTCTTAGATAAATATAGAAATAGAAACATGAATTTGTAAAATTTCTGGGGACGGGAGGGAAGTTCACAGTTTACCTGTTGGTCATTGAAACTATCAATAAATTATTTTTAAAAAATTGCATACCTGATCTCTTGAATGTTTATACTCTGTACCAAGAATTGTTTATCTATACTCTGTGGATCTGAGAATGATTCGGTTCATAAATTATTTAGTTTGACTGAAGGAATCCAACACTATGTGAAAAGACTAATAAACTATCTGTACTAACTGAATTGAGAATAAAAATATTTCAAGAATTGTATTTTTTTAAATTTGGCGACCAAAAAATATGAGAAACAGTTACAAGATAACCGTGAATAATGTGATTACAGGAGCTGGTCGAAAAGCACGGACTAAAATAGCTGGGAGGAAAGGAGTGTCTTCAATCCTGTCCTAGTTAAGAGTAACCACAACAGATACTTAGAACAGGTATTCTTGTAGAATTTATATTGTACTATAACCGTTTACAGAGAAATACCCCTCTCAATCGTCTCTAGTTAAGGGTGACTACAAGTGATTTATCTTGGAGGGGGTGGGAAGAGGAGGAGGAGCCTGAATTGAGAATAACTATGAAACAGAAATCATATCCACTTGCAAGCCTTAGCAATCATGATAGTATCTCGTAACAGGCACACACTATTTACATTTCAAAACTTAATGCCACACATTTTCATATGATATCTCATGGTGTAATGGATCATAACAAGGCGAGGCTTTCGGAATATTTGCGTAATCCTTTACTGGTCCTACAAATGAGAAGCTAAAAATATGATCTGTTCAAAATTCTGTACGTATAAGATATAAGATGTGATTTATTTGTATGCAAAATTAGTTCAGTAAAAGGATGAAATGTAAATTTTAAACAAGAAATGCCCTTGAGTCGTTGTGTTGGACTGAAAAAGAACAGTTGAGCACTGATTTATTTCGACATACAAGGAAGTCAAGACAAGTCACAAGAATTGCGAACAGTTTTAGTGACATAAACTTTAGGACAAATTTATTGTTAAATAAATTAAAGAGGAATTTTTTTATTCTGATCTCCCACCGAAAATCAAGAAGTTGAATCAGCTTTATGACGGCCTACAGCTCCTTTTGAACCAACCATTTATCTTAATTTTTTTTTTCGTTTTAATAATAATCATTGCAGGACTTATTGTCATATATTGTTAATAAAAACATCCTGAAATATTTTTTTTTTTCTAAATGACAGATAATTTCTATTTGAAGCCAAACAGAATTCACCATATTCAATGTATTACATTGAAAAAAGCACACCTGTAGTGGACATTGTATAGCAATACAATTTGGATTCATATACTAGCAAAGAGCTTCCATGGCTACAGCTAACTAAAGAAAACTTGTCTAAGTAGGCTTCTACGGTCTTCAGAAATATTCAGTTATCTTCAGAATTTGACAGTGACGATAAGTTGTTTTCCCTGAGCTTTCGCACATACTTTAATGGCTTCATCGGGGCTAAATGGAGAATGAGAGCGACTACAGGATGCGAGGCTGTATATATGTTAGGACCAAAGAGGGGGACTCCCTCACCCACTTTAGGACCAGATCTCAAACTAATTCTTTCATCCCATTGGTCAGCTCTTATCAGTCCAAAACGGTGACGATCTGCTCACCAATACCGAAAAGACGGAGGCTCTTGCTGATTCTGCACCAGGGAGATTGCACAAGACTGCTGGTGCGATTCTCCCCCGGTGCCACCTGCTTTCGCCAACCGCTGACAACTGAATTCGTGCATTATCAGGACCAGAGACCAATGCTCCAGAGGACGACGCATACTACCCCTAAGCTTTAAGAAACTCCCTCATACCTGTAGGATGTTCGTGTTTACTTCAGTTTCAGGTTAAATCACTGCCCAGTCGCCTGAAAGGATGCTATCACCGTGACTCTGCTCACAAACTTGGCAATGCCAGGCATGTCCTCAAGAACTACCTCCCCATCAGCCTGCTCTGCTACGCTGCTAAGGTGTTTGAGAAGTTGAAACAACGCCAAATTCTTAGGAGAGGAACCTTATCCCCCATACGCAGTCCGTCTTCAAGAAAGAAGTGGCCTGTACCGACCTTGTCGCAAAACTCCTCCACGGCTCCATAGAAGAGATGAAGGCCTTCGTCTCATTTGACTCCACCAAGACGTTTGACTGCTTCTTACAAAGCCCCCTTTTGGGCCTGATGGCAAATCTTGCTGGAGTTCAATGCGTTAAAACCCAGGTCAACCATTCAAAGACAGGTGTAGTCTTCATGATCATCAGGAAGAGCAAGAATGGCCGACTACCGACCCACTTCAACAACGTAGGCAAACGGCAGAAGATGACTTCACCCCTCCACGTGACTGCTAGCCTTACGTCCTCAAATTCCCGAAAGTGTCACATAGGCTGATATTACAGATCTACAAAGCAGTAATCAGATCGACTCTGCTTTACGACGTTCCAAATAAATTAGCTACCCTAATTAAATCTTAACTCTCTCTTTTAAGAGAGACTCCTTCAGTCTCTCCTTTCCTTTAATGTCAAGTAAATGGGCAAATTTTCTATTCAGCCCTGATGAAGCCATCAAATATTCTGTGAAAGCTTGGCAAGGAATAACTTTTCGACACGGCCTGGAAGAAAACTACTGTAAATACGTAATAGACTAAAATAAGTAAAATGAATAAAGAAAATATGCCCATGTTTGTATTCCTTTTTTTCTCCTATAATGACAATTTGAGAAACAAATCAAGTCTTTCTATAATGAAATTTGAGAAATCTCCATAGTTGTATTGTTTACTTTACTGCTACATGACAGACTTTTTATTATGTGCGAAAAAATTGAATATTTGTCAATTTTAATTTTATTTTCCCCCAAGGAAAAATATTTATACAATATAATTGATATAAAACTACTTTCTATCGCTAATATTCTGTAAATTATATTAAACTCAAGATTATTGAAAATTTTTAGTAATTAATTTACAAGGTAAGAGAGAAGTGTGTACCTCATCTCCTCTACATAGCTCTCTCAATTCTTAAGCATCCACAAATGGCTTCTCTTCTTTTTTCATTGTTCTTTCTGGTTTTCTAGATCAACTTAATCACCTGAACTTTCAGTAGTTGTTAAATTCAAAAAGAAATCTGCTTCATTTTTGTAAATTCTATGAGCTCTGTTTTAAAAAATTAAATATTGTAAATGGTAAACTGCTTTGATTCCTACTGCCTCTCTTTCCATTGAAATCAATTGGATGACATAATCACTTTTATTAGTCTACTAGTTTATAGGAACTTAAATGTCTCATCATAAGTTCAAAATTCAAAATCATTTTTGCCTCTTTTTTTTTTCTTGCACCTCGTACAGGATAGTTTGACATATTTTTTGTCAGACAGGTTTTTTAGCGACAAAAAACTATTACTCCCGTAGTAGAGAATTTTTGTTGGAGTTCCATCAAGGTTGATCCAAAAAATACAATTTAACAAATGTGTATTTTTTTCCTCTGTATTTATTGTTCTTTAATTATATGTATATGGTACAAAGATGTATATACATATATACGCATACACATACACACACGTATATACGTGTATGAGTATTTTTACACGTAATTAATTACATTACATGCATTTAATTTTTTTTTTGTAATTTGTTGAGTTATTATTAATATAACTTATTGTGCCCATATAAAACATAACATCTCCAAAATTCAAATTGTCCTGCTTTATGTAAAATCCTCTTTTCGTAATGTATTGACGATAAATCCAGTTGGTAGCAATCATAGAAAAGAAATGTAGAGTGAAGCAAGTATGACCGGGGACAGGACTGAGGTCACTGGTGGGCGTGTCTGTCGATGTGGAGTCAGTTCAGGACAAACTAGTTGTATTAACATGGTAATCATGGTAACGCAAGGCCGTCTTGGCAAGGGAAAAAGGTATGTACCTAATGAGCCGGTATCCAACGCCGAGGAACGAAACAATGCCATACCTGCCTTACAGGAAGTCCAGCCGAATCCCCTGTTTCAGTAGAGATATGTTTTCGACGGCATATTTACAGGAAAGTTCAAAAGGAGAGTTTTTTTTACCGTTGATATTATTCTTAGATGATTTTAGTTGGGGTTCGGTCGAGGTAGATCCAAAAAACACAAATTTAAAAAAAAAATTATCTGCCAACGTTTCGGCTTACATTGTAAGCCATCTTCAGGGCTATCATGAACTGGTCACAGTCATGGAAATGTGAACTTAGGGACAGGACGTCCTCTCTCATCTTCATGGTAGCCCTGAACGTTGGCAGATAATCCTTTATTTTAAAAAAATACATTTTTTATATTTGTTTTTTGGATCTACCTTGACCCAACCCCAACTAAAATCATTTACAGGAAAGTATTTCTCTCCAGCAACATTAACTTCTCCCTTCATTTTCCTTTCTGAATTTTAAGATGCAAGTAGCCATTTATGTCCACCTTTATTGAAACATGTAAAAATGTACATACTTATGCAATTTCTTAGTGAGGGATTTTTTTTAAATTAAGAAGATTTTTAAGAAGAATTTAAGACTAATACATGTACTTTTCGTTAAGATATGTATGAGTTATTTCAATTTCCTCAATTTTGAACGATAACTTCAACGTATTAGCTGGTTTCCCTTAAGGAAATCATCATGGTACTCAAATTTGCAATAAGTAGCGGTTTTTTTTTTTAATTTTATCATTCTTTCTTCATAACTGAAGTTGTAAAGAGAGCTCGTTAAAAAGTGTGCATGTACGAGTTTGTATTAATATTTATTCATTCATATATATAAAGGTTCTTATATACTTTTAAGCGCATGTAAGTGTTTGTATATTTACACATAACCACTCAGGCAAACGCGAGCCTGAGTGGTTATGTGTAAATATACAATATGCGAGTACTAATATATATGTTTATACTCGCCTATGTACAGGCCACTCTTTTCTTGAAGACGGACTGCGTGAAACAAAGTTTTAAAAATTGTAACTTGTAATCGTTAGCGTTACATCAAAGTATTATTTTCTTTTATATTGATCAATTTTTCATTCTTGAAGGACGGCAAATCTTTTCCTCTTTATTTTCATCTGGCGCATGCCTTACAGGGCATACATTTCTTCACTCTGTAGATCAATTTAGTTTCGTCATGACTTTTATTTATGCCTTGCATTTGATATTTTTAATGAAACATGGGAAATGCTTGTTTCATGCGTGAAGAAGCTATAAAATGACCATAAAAGGTCAAATAATAATAATGATTCATTTAAATAATAATTGATTTCATTATTTCATCCAGGATTTTCTATATTGTAGATATTCTGTAATTGTTTTCGTTACCTTGTACTAAGCACTATATTTTCTCAAATGGAAATTTACTTTGCTATTTATTATAGACTCCTTCCTGAAGGAAAATATGAACTTGCCTGACAAGTTTCTATACGTGCCTATCTCTTAAACGCCAAGATAGCAATTAACTTTCAGTAAAAGAAATAAAAATGCCGCATGAATATCATTCTCTGACAACAAACCCTTGTCAGTTAGGTATAATAATGGTTATGGATGTTGTTTAAGTATTACCGGTAGGACCGTTATAATGTGATACGAGATTGTAATTCTCCGTGCAGTGTTTCCTCACGTGCACGTGACCAAGAACAGGTTTCAGTCCTCAGATGGCCTTACCTTTCTCTGTCCGTCAGCAGAATGTGTCTATCAACTGCGGATCCTCTGGGTCTCTGCCAGCGGTACCAGCAAGATAAGATATTGGTAATGAACTCCCAAAATTTTAGGGTGACAACGCATAAGCCATTTTTATGGCTATCTCCACGTTTACAGTTTCTGAAGAAGGTGGGTGACTTAAATAACAAGTGGTAGTCCTATCCTTTCTGGATACACACTTATACATGCCTGTACACGCTCTAACCTCCACATTTTTATAACAGATAAATCAAAATATGGATCCTTCTTAAAGACTTATCTCTATAAGAGAGATAAGTCTTTATTTGTTGTTGCTAAGAAGTTGCTAAGAAGCTAAGGTAGCTAAGCTAAAGAGTAGCTAAGGAGTAGCTAAGGCGTAGCTAAGGTGTAGCTAAGGAGTAGCTAAGGTGTAGCTAAGGGGTAGCTAAGCTATGGAGTAGCTAAGGAGTAGTTAAGTTGTAGCTAAGGTAGTAGCTAAGGGGTAGCTAAGCTATGGAGTAGCTAAGGTAGCTCAGGAGTAGCTAAGCTAAGGAGTAACTAAGGTAGCTAAGGAGTAGCTAAGGTGTAGCTAAGGGGTAGCTAATGTGTAGCTAAGGTGTAGCTAAGGAGTAGCTAAGGTAGCTAAGAAGTAGCTAAGGTGTAGCTAAGGTGTAGCTAAGGTGTAGCTAAGGGGTAGCTAAGCTATGGAGTAGCTAAGGAGTAGTTAAGGTGTAGCTAAGGTGTAGCTAAGGGGTAGCTAAGGTAGCTAAGGAGATGCTAAGGTGTAGCTAAGGAGTAGCTAAGCTGTTGCTAAGGTGTAGCTAAGGTAGCTTAGGAGTAGCTAAGGTGTAGCTAAGGAGTAGCTAAGCTAAGCTAAGTATTTCAGGCATTTCTTCTCTTGGACAATCCAAGAAGTGAAGATTTTTATGCAATATTTATTTCATATAACTAAAGTGAGTTGCAGAATTTTTTTTTAAATCTACTATTTCACATTTAAAAAAAAAACATTTATTATGCTCGCATAAATAAAACATTACTGTGATGATAAAGAAGCAACTGGTCTATATATAAACTCATCTTGAAAATTTCTAGACATTCATGATGATAATTTATATCGCAAATGCCCTCAGCCTAAAATAAAAATGTAACAATATGTGTCGTAACACATGCAGCTATGGGCTAAATAACATATTTTTGTAAATATTAAACAGGATCAAGGTGATTAAAATTGATTTCCTTGAGGTAATCTGCTAAAAAAAAGTTCCCCAGTAAATATATGTACTTCAAATGGAAATTCTTTTTATTATTTTCAAATTAAAATTTTTTTGTTTTGCTTCTTCGAAGAAGAATACAGCATGAATAGGTTCCAAAAAACAGCTCAAATATTTGGATAGCTCAACAGAAACTCTCAATTTCGATAGATTTATATGGAGCCAGCAATAAAATTCAATTTGTGCATCAAAACCTTTGAAGGAGAAACTTCATTCATTAAACACACTTAATTAAAATATATTATTAGTTACTAATTTATATGATATATTTTCTTGTGTGAATTTTCAAATTCAAGTATCATGATTGATTTTTAATTTTAGATAGATGCAAGAATGAACATATTGTAAACGATACACCATGAATCGTTATATATATATA
>KZ807468.1:202982-217104 GCA_000696205.2 Oncopeltus fasciatus | reverse complement strand
ATTTTTTTATTCTATTCCCTTGCATTTATTGTATAAAGTTAATGTGGGATTAAATACCACAAAATATAATAATATTTTTTAAATCCATTAATTAAGGTTGTTATAGTGGTCGAAATAATCCTGATTCCTGTATTTTATTAACTAATTTGTAGTAAATATATTAAAGGGTATTTATAAGGCATAATAACCAAGAAGTTGATTGCCCTCAATGATCTACTACTACTAATACTACAGAAAAGTTCATGCTGGAATAAAATTTTCCTAGAGTAATGAAATAAAATCAGAACAAAGCTTTATATCACATTTTCAAAATAAATTTGTGAATAACACAAAAATCAATTCAATTTTGTTAGGTGTCAAAATGGATCTGATGTTAAATCATATTCGGTGGGGATAGCTCGGGTTTCAAAAATATTACTTATTATTTATTGGCCTTGTCAAAGACCGTGTCATATAACAGTATAGTCTCTTTTGAGATTATCGGTTTTCGGATTATTTTTGCCGACGTTTCGACAATCTACTTTCATAATAATAAAACAAACATTTAAATTGAAGTTTATGTTCAATCAAATAATAATTTACATTTTTTAAAAACTATTATTTGATAGTACAAAATTTAAAGCTCAGTGCTCTTCAATGAAAATTTCGTTAGGTTTTTTTTTTTNTATAATAATTTTTTATTATTTAAAAAAAAGTATCACTGTCGCAGCAACATTAATAGCTTCATACAGTAAATGCAAGGGAATAGAATAAAAAAATCTTACCACCCCAGCCGGGACTCTAACCTGGATCTCCTGCTAGCTCGAACCCGCATATCAGGCTAGCCTCGGTGTTTTAAAGGATAACATCCTTACACGGAAAGCAAGAGATTCGGGTTCGAGTCGCGGCTAAAGCAGAAAAAAATTTTGTATTCTATTCCCTTGCATTTATTGTATAAAGTTAATGTGGGATTAAATACTAGTACTAACACTGTATTTACTTAAATAGCTTTATTTATTTGAAACGTACGTGGAGCTAGAAAACTGCTTTCCAGCAAGTGGGAGATCCGGGTTCGATTCCCGGCTGAGGTTGTAAGATTTTTTTCTAGCTCCCCGTACGATTAACATAAATAATGAAATGTGGGATTACTTTACCACAATTATCATCATGATTTGATATAAATAGTTTTATTTTCTTTAGAGGTATTTCGCTGTAAACTCCACTCCAAACAAGAATACAGGGTTGAATGCAGGGAGAAGCAGATCCATCCGGACTAATTAAGCACCCTCCTCAACGCGGCCAACCTGTTGCCCGTCCTCCCCGCTGCAAATTACCTTCAAAAATAATACTCAATCCGACAAAAAAAAAATAAATAAAAAAAAATAAAGGGAAGCTTCCCTACAGTCAGGGGAAAAAAACGAGCCAGAAGAAGCCTTATTTTTCGGTCCAGAAACTCTGGGGTGTGCACAGTAGAATTTAGTATTTAATTAAAGTCGTTATTCCACCTGGATGTTTTAATAAGCAAGAAATATTATACTTGATTATAAAACGATCGATATATTTCTTTTTCAAGATTTCAAGATTTCAAAAATCTGGAAATTTCCTCCAATGATATTAACGGCAATTGAGATAAACATACCCATAACCTACCCTTGGCTGATTACGTTTCATGAACTCGTTGAGATCCCAGGGAGCATCTAGGCTGAGAGGAGAAGAATAAAATGAATTTTGAGCAGAAATAGCTGATCGCTGGAGATGACAATAATAAAGAAGATGGAAAAGGATCCAAAGACCGGGTTACTCCTTATTTACTTTACGGATTAGGTTACAATACCAGAACTGATAGGTTTTTTGATTACCTGATTTTATTAAAGTCCCAAGCATGGTAACCCAGAGAAAAGCGCCTCCTCCATTTTGGCTATGCAACATAAGTATGTACTTTAAGTATGTATAATGCACCATGATCTTTAAACGAAAATTTACTTCTCACTCCTAGTTGTTTTTCTTAAAGTCTATTTTTTTTTTTAATAAGAGGCAAAAGTAGGTCCTACTTCTTCGTTCCACTCTATTGTTGAATAAATTTCTGTAATACATTCTTCATATTTAATTAATAGAATTTGTTTCGTAAATTTTTCTCATACTAGGCTATATTGTGAATGCTATAAGACATATGAGGCCAATATTTAATAACAGTTGCAAGAGAACAGAGAAAAAATAAATGTTATGCGTCTTTAGAAGCAGACTCAGTCAGCGTTTATTTTTTTTTTTTTTTTTGCTGCTGTCTACTTCTATGTTGTTGTTGTTTATTGGGGGATTTACGGCGCTCAGCTGCTGAGGTTATCAGGGCCCTCCATATTTTATAAATAAAATAAACTTTAAATTGCTCTTGACACAGGCCCCATCCCGACGAACAGAGACAGACAGAGCCTACTTCTAAACTTAAGAAGTAGGTAGTCTACTTCTAAACTTAAGAAGCTGAACTAAAGAAGCACAGCTATCGGAATTGGCTATGATCTAACATGCATGTGCATATATATGTAAAGTGTCAAATAGTGTGTGTGTTTGCTATCAACTATAACTTTAAAAAATAAATAAACCAATATCGATTAATGAGTTTTTTTTTAACAAGCCGATTGTTGTGAAGGCTGATTTCAGTCAGGATTTTCATGACATCGTTACTATTTAAAAGATATATTTTGAAATTAACAGTTTTAAAATGTTAATACGCTATAACATTTTAACAAATAGTATTTACCTCGCTTTACCCCAGAGAGAGTCTAGAGACAGCCTCATCAATGCTGATTTTTCATTTTTTCTATATTTTGATTACGAAAAACATGAATACTTTGGTAAAGTATGTCAGTATTAATTTTCTCCTCCTTTGTCCGTTCGGCCTCTTGATGTCAGATTAGTAATTAATTCTTTTTTACCTCCATTTTAATGAACCATGAGAAATCTGCTTATTTTACACAGCTCCTGCGTGATTTTTCCTTTAGAACGCACTACTTTATTGGATAACTAAATCCATGCTTTCCTGAACTTATGTACTTAACTCAAACATTTTGTAAAATCGAAATGGCTTCCCCTTGGGCTCTACACCTGCTGTGGCCATACATTCAGGAAGCTACTGAGCATTGCAAGATTCCATCGATAATTATTAGACTTTTTACCATAATTATAATAATTATTGTTAATTATTTGAAAACTTTCGAGGCTAAATGAACCGCCAGCTCTAATTAGAACTATCTAATTTACAAAGCTCGCAGGGCAAGAAAATAAAATATATTATATAGAATAAGAATATGAGGTAGGCGTTAAGGGGGATATTAACAATTTCTCCTTCACACGTAATTTTAATTGAACTTGCTATCCACTGCCTTTAGTGGAATGCAACTACTACCAGCGTAATGCATAATACATATCGGGATAAAATATTATTTTTATAGAACTGGTTTAGAACGCTTTCCCCGGGGCGAAAATAAGAACTACTAACCTTGATTTGTTGTACTTCTTTTTCTTATTGCAGACATTTTTCATGTTGGCTTTTCACCTTGAGCAAGCACATTCCAAAGAGGTTATACTTTTCTACCATTTTTATTTTAAACAACTCTTTGGATATAGTTAGAATATGAATTGCTTATAGCAATAAGCATTATAATAAGTCTATATAATAGAATAAATATATTATTTGCATTTAAAACTTTAATAAAAATAATGTCGCATAGGAGCTGTGTGAACGCATTTTCAATTTAATTTTTTTTTTTTTTTTTTAATGTGGAAATTAGATTTTCAATTTTTTTTTTTAATGATTTAATTGAAAATAAACAGAAATAAGAGTAAATGGCATATTTGTTCTAACATGCTGGAGAAGACAATAAAAATAAACCTATTAGTATGATTTCATATAAATATTAGAAAGTAAGTATTTACACACCAATGATATTATAATTGTTTTGTATTGTTGTACATGATATTTCATCTTGGTTTCTCCAACTCTCACTTATTCGTCCGGTCCATTTATCTCGTCAAACAGTTACCGGAGAAAAATCTGTATGTAGTGAATTTGAGTTATTTTCTTTTTTAAATTTGATATTATAGAGGGTTGTGTGTGTGTGTATGTGCGTGCGCGCGCGCGCGTGCGTGCATGTATAACTTTGAAAGGACAACATTTTTTTAACAATTAATGAGAGGGAATAGAATAAAAAAATTTATTTGTCACAGCCAGTACTCGAACCTGGATCTTCTGCTTTCCGGGCCGGTATGCTTCCATTACACCACCGGGACGAGCTAGATAACCTCATAAATTCCCAACACACTAGCGAGAGCCTAACCTACGAGAAAATGAATAAATCGTCTTATGCTCGAAGGAACTGACATTTTCTAGCTATTACTAATTTAGTTGTGGTTTATTGTGATGGTAATAAACCACAACTAAATTAATATTTATAAATGAAAATTAAGTAAATAACGAGAGTCGATAAATAGCTAGACAATGTCAGCTCCTTCGAGCAAAATACGATATATTCGTCTTTCTCGTGGGTTTTAATTTAAAATTTACGTCGGATAATAAACCACAACTAAATTAATATTTATAGACAATATTTTTTGCATCACCTAAGTAAGACCGATTAACATTTCTTCCATGATCGTATCACAGTGCGGCCACAAGACTTTTTTTGATTTCCACAAACTTATTTCCAGCCCAAACAATGAAAAAAAGATAAACTAGCTATGTTATTCTTAAATACCTCCCACTCCTAGGCACACGATTTCCTTTAAAGTTTTATAAATCAGAAATGCTAAAAAAAAAATACATTTTAAATCTATTAATTTTTATATTGTTTAGCACGAATCTTATATAACGATAAAGAAGATATTAATGATATTGTACGCTGTTATTTTTGTACATTATATTTTTGTATAAAGTTCTCCTCATTGTGAGATTTTGTGAGATTATTATTATTATTGTTTTTTTTGTTTTTTTTTCTTGGAGCTATGCACTGGCCGTTTTCTCACATACGGTATTTTAATTCACAGCCAATAGAACAACTTAGTTAGAAAATTACTAAATGTTAAATGAAAATTATGTTATGAAAATTACTTTACAGAATGTTTTAAATAAATGGATATTTTTTAAAAAGGATTGTGAGATTTCAGTTGTAAGCTGACGCAAACAATGGTTTGCTGGATGATGATCAAAAGGTATTACATTAAAATAGTAGAGACTACTCATACTTCTTATTTACGTTCATAACATCGTTAATGGGCGTTTGGCGAGAAAATGTGATAGACCATGGGGCGATGGGATGACCAAAGTGATCCATTCCTGTCGCCACGGGTTCGATCGCCACCCATGACAGGTTATTACCAAGAAGTATAAGCCTGCCTGCCAAGATCCAAGTTCATTGAAAGGGTGATAAGTTGCATACTATAATTTTTAAAAATAACTTTTTTTTCCTTATTATATTGAAGCTACATTTTAAATAAAACTATTTTTATTTTTTTTATTTGAGTGTTAGCCTTCCATTCAACCACTTAGGGTCATGGAGGAAGAGGCTATCTACAGCTTGCCACCCCATTTTAAACACCCATGGCTCAGGACAAGCTTCTATATTGTAAATAAAAGATTGACCTGGGCGGGATTTGAACCCACGGCGTCAGGATTGCGAGACCCGTACGGATCCCCTGAGCTAGCCTGGCGCCCCCAAATAAAACTATTAATAACAAAAAATTTAAATTTAGTAATCCATTAGAAGCATTACTCCCATCCAGATTTCAGCTTTTGAAGGAGTTAAGCTCAAATACTAATTGATTTTCTTTCAAAATTTATGGACTTCGGGTTTTGGAACGCGAAAAGACTTATGGATAAACACAAAATATATTTCATAGTAGAAATGTAAATAAATCGATTTTTCCAACAAAAAAAATGAGATAAAATTTCTAAATAATGGTTTGTTCTTTCATTTATAACAGATAGACAATATCTAAAGTGCATTAAATGCTATATTTTTTGTTGTTTGGTAGGTCACATATGAGAGAGCGTACTGTGATTAGTACTGTGATTTCTTATATATACAGTGATTTATTCTAGCCAATGAACTGTCAATAGCTCGTAAACATAAGTGTTTAAAGTAGTTTAGTACCAAATTTAAATTGAATGAATTCAATTAAAAAAACATTCCCCAATCTGAGGTGAAATACCATGGATGTACTTCACACCAAACAGATACTGATGTTGGATGGATATCTGAAGACAGACCCCGTAAGGAAACGGTTACAACTTACCTGTTTTAAATTGAAAAAGTTATAAATTTTTGGTTCTTAAGACTGTAAAATTATTGTAAGTCAATAATTATTAATTAAGTCAACATTTTAACACAAAGACTGAGGCGTCGGGGTGGCTCATAGGATCCGTTTGGGTCTCGCAATCCTGGCGGTGCGGGTTTAAGTCACGCCCCGGGCAAGCTTTTATCGAGAAATAAAATTAATGACTATATTGATCTGTACCATAGATGTTTAGAATGGGATGGCGACCCCTCCCTCCATAGCTTAAAAAGTTGAAAGTCGGCAAGAGCTATGAGTTTAAAAGGTGCGACTGGCACTGGAATCTCGATTGAGAAGAGTAGATATGCGCTCAACCTTCATAATTAAATTGTTAAATATCTAACTTAATAAGTATTATACGTAAAAATATTGTAGAATATAATTTTTAGGGCATTGTATTTTACATTTTTATTTAAATAATTGAATAACAATAACTTTACGAATTTTGATTATCCTCTCATCTGATTTCAACTAAAAAAGAATTTGTTCAACTGTTTACAATAGCAAATTTAAATATAGAAGTTGTTTTTTTTTTTGTTTTTTTTTTTTATTTTTTAAATAATGAAGCTTGTCAAACTCTTAAAGGTAAATTTTTAAATGTTTTTCTTAATATGCGCCTTAAGAAAAAAATTCTAAAAGGTATAACTCTTAGAAAAATATATTTGTAACAAATTTTGCTTCTATATAATAGCTGGCTGGTGATGGTTCTCAATCAAAGGTGGGTGAAATAAATGAAAAATGGTCACAAACTGTGACGGTTTGTGACCATTTCTTATTTATTTCACCCACCTTTGTTTTAATAAATTGGTGTTTTATAAATTTTTTCGTAACACTGATAATAACAATGATATTAAGATTTAAAATTTTTATCTCCTTCTAAATTCCCCTTCCCTCGATTAATTTGTTAACGAACTCATCCCATGATTTGAAAAATAAGTTTAAATACTCAATATATTATATGTGCTATTAAATATTATAGCCATCTCTAGAGAGTAAAAGTGGAATTTTATTCTTCTTTATTCTTCGACATATGACATTTAACTAGAACTAGAATAACTGGTTTATATTAATAACAAGTTAATGATTGAATATTTATAATAATGTTATGCTCAAGGAAAAAATAGAATGTATAATATAAAAGAAAATGGTCAGATTAACTTATGTAAATTTAATTTTATAATGAAATGGAATATTTTCTTAATTCTCAACATCTGTGGAATCTCATTTCAAATTTTCTGTATTTATATTTTAACGTATTTACTATTAAGATACTTAGAGCCCTATTTGTAGCAGATTTCTCATCGGGAAAACAAGCTATTCACATTGGTACCATGACATGGCTTCTGAAAAATTTTACTGATCTTCACCAATCCCACATTAAAGAAGAAAAATGTGGTCCGTTCAAAATTTTATAAATATATATCCATGGATGCATTTTGTACTGTTCCTTCGTGACGAACATTTTATATAGTGTTTCTGTAACTGTGGCTATTCTCTAAGTGGATGATAAAAATGTGAATTTAGTAATATATATATTACTTATAATGGATTTAATATTTATATATAATTAAATCCATTATAATGGTTATAAAAAAAGTAATTTGAATTTTAAGAAAATTTTTACTGCAATAATAAGTACTAAAGCCTATGCTTTTTACAGTTTTAATTAATTGGGAGACCGAATATTATATAGGACAAATACTGTTGCAAAATTTAAGATAATGTAATAATTTAGTGTGATAGAAATTCGTTGGTCTTAAATGCACTCATTAGTTGGTAAATAAAGCGAATATATTATGACCTGCATGGTACTGACTGTATGCACCACACTGTATGGTACTGACCCGTTGCAGGTGAGACAACTTGTACTGCTCCCATTTGAAGTTCTCAGTGGATGGGCACAGAAGAACAAATTAAACTATTCCTTACGAGAATGCATGCTAAGCTCTTAGCTAAGGATTCTCTACACAATATTTTCTAAAAAGTTAGTTATTATAATATTAAGATACATCTTCCCCGCAATTATTTTGTACTAATTAATAAGGGATTAATAAGTTATATCTACCTATCTTTTAGTTCTTGTCTACTAAAACAAGAAAACTCTTACAACGATGAACTCATTATTAATGGTTAATTGAGACCATTTTCCACCAGTGGAACGGAAATGGAATTAAATTTCATAAAATTGAGTTAAACTATATATCCGGAGATGTTGTCTTAAAACTACTGATTATTTATTCTACCTATTCCTAACTTCTTAGAAAATATTGTACTGGCAACTCCTAGTTAAGAGCTGAGCATTCTTCTAGTATGGAAAAATATATACCTTGTACATCATGGTCTGAGAACTTCAAATTGATGCAGTACAGATTGTCTTACCTATAACGAGTACGGTCTGTCTAAATAATCCTGGGGAAGATATATCTTATGATTACATCATAATCAAGAAACACAAACAAAACCTTATATGTTGTATACTTCTTGATGGAGGGAGAAAAGTCAAAATTAAATGAAAATAATTTTTCCACACTTTTTTTTTATCACTCAACTAGTTACGTGTTTTTGGACTCTTTTTCAGGAACCTAACCTATATTTAAAAATCTCAAAAAGTGAGCCATAAAGATAATAATAATAAGAAAATTCTGTATATATGTGTCAACTAACACTCAACAAGTTTTAGTATTCAGCAACCAAATTCAGTACTTAAGCTTCATTATGCATGAAAACCATAAGAAAACCAAATGATGGCTGCAATCAAATGGAGCTGCGAAATGGGGTTTATAGGGAGACAAAAACATAAATCATAATATATTCATTGTTATTGGCATAAAGAAAAAAATATATGTAACATAATAAGTATAAAATGTAATTTTCTAAAATTTAAAACTCCATTACGTTTTTTGTTTTTAAGAAAGAAATTTAAGAAGTACGTGGATTGAATTGAATAATCTTATTTTCTACAGAGAAATTATTCAATTTAGTCCACTTAAGTAATTTATTCACAGTTATATCTGCCTTCGTGATATATAGAAAATCTTAATTACGTAGCTCATGGGTGTCGGATTTTTTTTTTTAATTACAATTAATAAGTAATTACAAGCGGTAGTATTATTATTTCTATATTTTTATACTTTTATTTTTTGGTAATTGATCTTTTGAAAGGAAATTCTACAGATTTTTTTTAATTTGTTGTGGTATCTGTAGGGATGATCGGTTAACAAGTTTTAATTCCCTTTAACTTAGCTCATGAGATTCGTTCGAATCTCGCAATCCTAATGCTGCGGGTTCGAATCCCGCCCAGGATAATTTTTTATGTATTAGTAAAAGCTTGTCCTAAGCCATGGATGTTTAGAATGGGACGGCGACCTTTAGATAGCCCCTCCCTCCATGACCCTAAGTGTTTGAAATAGAGGCTTACCCTTCTTTAAAAAAAAAAATTTTTTTTTGACTAAGCCACCCCCATAGATATATATTGTCAATAGAGCATTTCAGAGAGAATTTCCATTTGAAGTCTATCCGGCGAAGTGTTACCTAAGCTCTTTGGACTACGGCATAACCTGGCCACACGAGACTCCGGACTTGTTCTAGCTCACGTGAGTCAACCCCCAGGTGAAGGCCGCCACTAACCTTGACAGCACTGACACACTGCCTTGCTTGAGCTGACTCCGCGCTCGGCGAATCTCTCCTTCGCCTGCTGGTGTCAGCAAGTCTCAACCACTGGTTACATAATGTTATCCATACACTACTTTATATAAGTTCAAATGGAGAGTTTTCGACCGTAGAGATTATTAGTAGATTTTTTTTTTGTTGGGGTTCGGTCAAGGTTGATCCAAAAAATACAACTAAAAAAATTGTGTATTTTTTAATTATCTGCCAACGTTTCGGCCTACATTGTAAGCCATCATCAGAGCTATTATGAAGGTGAGAGGGGACGTCGTGTCACCAGCTTCTCATATTCATGACTTTGAAATCCGAAATGAATTTGCTTATTGCTAATGCTGTAAAATAGGAAATAGGAGTTTAGAGAAAGAAAAAAAAATTATAATTCTAATATCTTTGCTATTATTAGTGCTAAGCAAATTTATCATAAGCATAATTGGTGAAAGATTTAATTTTTTTAACATATATAGTCTTAAGTTTTTACGAATAATTCATATTAGTTAACAGACATACGTATTGACAGATGTAACTATTAGTAAAGTACTATTTTTTAGTGCAAGGGAACAAAAAAAAAATCTAAATGTCCCAGCCAGGACTCGAACCTGGATCTCCTGCTATACGGTGCATTTACCAATATGCTACCGGGACCAGTCTGATAATTTATTAAATTCCCCGCACTAGTGTCGAGAATCTAACCTCCGAGGCCGACGAATATATCGTCTTATGCTCGGAGTAGCTGACATTGTCAAGCTGTTTAAATGACTCTCATTATTTACTTTTTTAAATTTTAATTTTTAAATTTTTTTTGTGGTATTTAATCACACGTAAATTTTACTAATTTTTAGTGCAAGGGAACTACTAGTAAAGTATTCCCCTCGCCTTTCCTTTCAGAAAATTCTAGAATGCTACTTAATTTTTTTGCTCATTGTTCTTCTACTTTGTATGATCAAATTAATCATTTACTCTTATTTGTGTTTATCTTTAAGAAATTGTTGGAGATCGGCTAAGTAAACGCAGATCCTCCTGCGGGAGGGACTTATTTATTTCATTTTTTTTCATAGCAAATTCATAAGGGATATCTCGCTTGAAGTTGTTCCTATGACAGATTTTTTTTTTTTTTTAATTTGTTCCGATGTTCCTTTGGTCAACCCAGATAAAGTACCAGAAATCCACAATTCCTTTAACTCTTACCATCCCCGCTTAAAATTAACGTTAGAATAGAATTTAACAACCATTCCTAAATAATTATTTAAATAAATAATTTTTCCCCCTATAATGTTTAGTAACCAGTTTTTTACGCATTTTATATAATCGATTACACACAGTTTCATATTTACATTTACATATTCTTTGTTAGATTATAACATATAGACATATTTATATTCTATATTTTTGTATGTTTCTTTTTCATATTCAGCCCTGATGAAGGTAAGAAGTTCAGGCCGAACGTTGCCTAAAATAACAACTTTTTTGGTTACAAATTATTTTTTAATTCTTCAACGACCAAGACTGGATTCCTGATAATCCTCTTTTCATGAAACTTGACGATCAACAAATATAACAACGAAAATTGATATATTTTTACGAAGAATTTCTGAGTTCATCCATCATATCAAAGTGTAAAGTAAGAAAAAAAAACAATTAAAAAACAGCCCGGCAGCCATACTCAAAAAAACCATTGAAAAAAGGAAACCTGGCTTAAAAAAAAAAAAAAAAATTGTCTATTTGGTTTATATTGTTTTCAAGAACCAGCGATTTACATATTCAATTTCTCCAAATGTATTATTAATCTGCTTATTGAGTGGTTCTTTAAAAGACATGAGGCCCACAGAATAAGGTATTTCTGTAAAAAAAAGTTCATTGCTTCTTTAAAAAAAAAAAAAAATTCTTCACGTAGAAGGTGCGTTAACTAAGCAGATTATACGATTGATAGTCATTAAAAAATTATAGGAACCATTATTATCAATTAATTTTACCTCGAAAGTTGAAAATTAAAAAATTTTATTTGTGCTCATCAAATAATATCCAATACTTTCCACTTTGTATATATTTTTCTTGCTGAGAGCTCAGAATCAGTAATTCCATCTTCGGAGCTCAGTTATCTTATGGGATCCTGCCTTAGCAACTCTAGGTGCATATATTTACTGCTATCGCATACATCTCACTTAATACAGTTGATAAATTAGTTTATTAATTTTAAATTTTGGGGTTGCTTAACCCTCCTACTCGTTGTCATAAATATCTTCCTTCATATATATATTTTAAGTTAAATGTATATTTGTTTAAAAATGTTTAAAAAAATACGTTTTACGAGTTATACGTTTTTCTCATAACATTTTAAAGATATTAAAGAATTTCATTTAGAACTTTCTTCAACCCCCTCCCCCTTCCCGATAAAAAATTGTATAAAATCATCCAACAGTTAAAGGAAAATCGGAATTCGCTTTCTTGATTGATCAAGATTTTTAAAAAATAAAATAAAAACAATGTCATATAATTTTATCAACGCGAATAACTTGTTTTCCTTGAGGAAAATCAGCTTACATTATTCTCATAAGATTTTAGAATGTTTCCACTGTAAGAAGGTAAGTAATTTACATGTTCGCGGGAAAATAGGTTACAATAATTATCCGCTATTATTTCGATTTTTGTTTTCATTTCCTTATCGATATCCTTGGTGGTATATTAAGTATTCTCATACATTCAGAATGAGAAGGGTTCTTACACCCAAGTCTAGAGATGTAGAGCACTTATTCACTTTTAACATGCTTAGGTAATTATTTTTCGTCCTTTTGAGGATGTATACGTATACGTTCAACGGTGGTGGGGGGGGGGGGGAGAACGAGGCTCATTAAATTGGCTATCTCTCTTACCCTGTGTGAAAATAATTGATTTCCCTATTCGATAAAAAGTACAACCACTTTGCTGGTCCGAAATTTGCCCCTGAGTGTGTGTGTTTGTGTGTACATTCGTTTGTGCGTGAGTGCTCGGATGGAAGCACGAACCAACGTGGTATACGATGATAAATTGAAGTATTCACACACTCAAGGACAAATTACAGACCAGCAAAATGGCTGTACTTTTGTTTGAACTTCTTCACTTATTCTAAGATGATTTTAGTTGGGGTTCGGTCGAGGTAGATCCAAAAAACACAAATTAAAAAAATGTATTTTTTTAATGAAGGATTATTTGCCAACGTTTCGGCTTACATTGCAAGCCATCTTCAGGGCTGTAGAAATACAATGTCATGAGAAGACAGTAATATTTGAAATTAGTATAATAGAGAATTTTGAGACGGAGGGCTGATGGTTTTTAAAATGTTGAAAATGTTAGAATAAGTTGAGGAAATTTGTTCTATGTCTGTTCTGTCGTTAACTGGATAGTGGACTCTTTCCACAGAACCCTACCAACACAAACGTCTTTTGTCTGAAACCGTTCACATCAACTTGCAACACTATCCAGTTAACGGATCTTCACTTATTGTACATTAGCCAGAGGTAGCCCTTATTATAATGATAACGCGTTTTATTGCAATTCCCACTAAATCAATTTTAAAGTCATTATTAAACTCTCAAATCTAATAATTAGGTAAAATATTTTCTATGAACAAGTACATAAAATATTGCGCAATACAAGAGTAGATTAAACTAAGTGAATTCCTCAGCTTATGTATTTCTATTTATAATATCTTTTTTTTTTTAATTTTAACAATCGATCTCTCTGCCCAAATTTTAAAGATCCGTGGGAAGTTATCGTAGTTTACTGAGCTCTTAAGACGGGCTTTTCAGGATTAAAATGCTTTCAAAATGCACTAAAGGTACAAACACATACTCAGGATAACGGATTTATTCTCATGACGTAAGCGTTGGAGTTGAGTAAAGGTCAACTCTGTGACGGTCATTGAAAGTCAGCTACAATGTTTACATAAAGATTTATTATTTTACAGAAAATATATGTCCTCCCCAGAAAATGTAATGACTATATGGTAAGAGTAGGATAATTACAATCAAATAAACAGTTTTAATTTTCCAACAATTTCATGAAATTTAATGTGCCCTCAATCCAATTGGTGCATGTCCATATGTATGAATGTTCAGTAAAACGAGTGATACTAAACTGCTTCACATATATTTACAAAGCGCATCATATATATATATAT
>KZ807468.1:190729-202975 GCA_000696205.2 Oncopeltus fasciatus | reverse complement strand
TGTTTATGTGTGTATATATATATATATATATATATATATATACACATGCACCAATTTGATTCATGGTACTTTAACTTAGTAAAATTGTAGATTGTAAGACTCCTACCAATCCTTCCTCGTAAAAAAACATTGATGCTTTAAGTTGCTGTAGAGCATAAAAAGTTCCAAAGATTTAGTCAAAGCTTGCTATAAACGATCTACTTATTGGATTAGTCTTTTGTTTTAAAATTAACAAAGAAAGGTTGATATTGAGCAAAATCAGACCAATAGGATAGAAAGTTTGCGTGGCGGATAACCATAGTAGATAATCAGTGTTTTTTCGTCGACAAAAATCTTTTTTGGCTGTGTAAATGGTCGCAGGAATGAAACGCTGCATTACACATAATTGGGTTTACCCTAATCCTCCTATTGTTGGCAATTGATGCCAGGTCTTATACATATATAGGATATATGTATGTATTGATACCAGGTCTTATACATATATGGGATATATGTATGTATTGATGCAGGTCTTAAAGGATATAGGCGCGCTTTGTCGTCTTCAGTTGCACATCTGAAGCCGTATCAGGAAGATGTTCAATCACTTGAACTTTGAAAACGTCATTAAAACACGTTAAATGACTCTGAGCATGCCTTGTGCTATGGGAAGAGGGGACTGTCGTTCTGAACAGGATGCTCTGTGGTTATTAATTCTGAGATTTTAGTAGTACATTTTCCTACGTAAAAAGCAGGACAAAAATTGCAGTGAAGCAGGTATACGCATTTTATGGATGTGCATGTTGATGAGGATTGGATCTTATATGTTAAGTGAGTGTTGACTCTGGCAAACGTGTTGCCAGTTTTTATAATTGGACGGGATACACATCTGCTTTTGTTACAAGTCCAAGTACCTTGTTTTGGTTGATTTGAGACAGTGTTTATCCGTTCAGTACATTATGAAGGGTGTAGGCATTCCTGTACGTAATGCCAAGTTTTTGTGGTAATAGGGAGTTGGTGTAAGGATCGTTCGTAAGCGAATTTATATATAATTCTACATTTGTGTATTCTTATAAACCATATAACCTTCAATTTAAATTACTACAAAACATCAACTTAATGGCTCATAATGACAAAAACTTCACGCTTTAATATATCAAAATAGTTTAATTATACATTCATATTACATCAGAATTGATGGATTTCGATTACGAAAAATGGAAAAACTATATGGTACAGAAACAACCGTTGTAATCAAGAGTCCATTGTCTTCCAGCAGATTTTTTTTATAAAGAAATCAAACTATACTAGTAGGGGAAAAATATAGTAAATCTTCCACGTTAGGCAGATAATCCTTTATTTAAAAAAATACATTTTTTTAAATTTGTGTTTTTTTGGATCTACCTTGACCGAACCCCAACTAAAATCATCTTAGAATAATATCTACAGTCAACAAACTCTCCTTTTGTATAGTAAATCTTATTTACTCCTACAATAGGAAAACCTAAAATATGGCCTTGGGAAATAAATATAATATTGATAATTAATTTTAATTATATTTTGATTCATTGATTGATGAGGTCAAATTTTGTTGTCATAAATTTAATTATTATGAGTGTACTTAATTAAATTTTATAAATATTATTTAATTTGTGGTATTTAATCCCACGTAAATTTAGAATTAGAAACTTAATTAAACTTATTCAATATTTTAAATTTATTTTTTCTACTTTAAATCAAGGCAGTGGAAGCGAGGAGTGGCCAACACTAGGTCCGTTCTTGAAAACGCAGGCCAGTTGGAGGAGGAAATGGCTCTTTGACCAAGTCCGACCAGGCGGAGAGGAAAGTAAACAAAGCCAGCCCAGGTGATTCGAGAACAATGAAGAACTCGAGTCTGCCAGTGATAGGTCCCGGCTGGGGTTGGCATTTATTGTAACAGCCCTTCTCACCGCCCTCTTTCCTACCCCAATGCAAATGCAACCACCCTCAACAGTCTTCTTTTTCTGCATAACCCCCTTTTGGCAGATTACCCGTAAGAATAACATGCTTCTCACGTTAGTACCAAGACGTGACTTTTTCCATTCTTCACCGATACTACTTAAGAGAAGGTTATAATAAGGCTAATACAGACAAATATATATGTTTATATAATATATATATATTTTATATATGGAAAATATATTTGATATATAGAAGACCTGCAGACATGCATATATATATATTTGTCTGCAGGTCTTCTAGTGGCTACATTTTTGAAATAAAGAAACCCAGTTTTGTATGATCTTTTTAATGGCTGAAATCGGCTGAGAAGAAGATTTTAAGATAGAAATATAGTTATCAAATATTGTCTTCCTTTTCTTTACTAAAATGCTCAATTAAATCCATGTGTTTAATTATATGTTATTTGATTAATATTTTGTGTACAATATGAAGTAATATTTCATTCATTATTTATAATTATAGTATTAAAGAAAAACAATATTTTTCGTACAAAATTAAAGTCTTCTGTAAACATTTTAAATTTTATATTAAAGCTATTATAGTATACATTGGACATAAAAGAAAATTAAATGTTTAACGTTTCTTTTTCCAAAAGTTGCATTAAACATTTAAGTAATTGACGCAACAGCAAAGAGGACAAGCAATCAAGCACAAAATGTGAGGTATAAGATTAAAATGCAATAAGAGACTGAAAGTAGCCTCATATATGTCAATAATAGATATAATTATATATATATATATATATAATGTATGTCATTATTAGCAAACCACAAGATATACTTACAACAATGTTGGAATCTATTTAAACGAGTCAGTTTATTCATCTGTCACGTTATACCGTTTGAATAATTGGAAAAACAACAAGGTTTTACAGCATTGGGTAAATATCAAGGAAAGGATATTTACACCGACTGTAATATTTAAAGATATTTCTTTAAATTTAAATAAAGCTTGTCCAATACCTTTAACAGAATAAAAGACTAGATGTGTTTTAGAAAAAAATAAAAATGTTATTTTTCTAATTATTTATGGCTTGGCATAGACTCTGAAGGCTAAAATAGTCTAAATATAGTACTACCTAAAATGTAAAAAAATAATATTTCTTGTCAGAAAAATTGTATTTAGTGACTAAAAATAAAGTTCACCGCAATCCGTGTTCCATGAAAATATTTCTTCTAGCAACAAGAAAAGTGTTCAGTTTATCTCAAAATATTGAAAAACTAGAGTTTGGCATTATATATTCCATCAAAAAATACCTTTCAGCAAGCAAATTTCCCATAGCAATAAACTGCGACTGAGTTGATTCAAAAAATTTTATGTCCGTTTATAATTACACACACACATATTATATATACAGTCAATCTTGGATTACTATAATTTAGAAACTAGTAAAAAAAAAATTTTTACAGAAAAAAACTCTCTATTTTTAGAATTAATAAATCAAATTTGGCATTTTTTTGAATGTATTTATAAATCGTTGGATGACTAACTTAATGACCGAAATCGATTGAGTGGAGGTGGGGGGGTTTATTTATTTAGAGGAGGATCAAAGTAAATATTATCATTAGCAAAATTGTCAGTGTCATCATTGTTATTAGGATTATAAATAAATTTATAGAATCAAATAGTTAAAACATATTTTGTAATATTAATATTTGATTAACTATCTTAATGCAAAACGCATTTGAGTATTCAAGTACTCAATATAAATATAAAATAAACGAAAGATGTGGGATGGACCTCGACTAAAATGCCTACAGTTGCGGAATATTTAATTCCTTCTTCAGAGCGTTCATCACAACAGAAAATGATACTAAATTAAAAGCATGTGATATAGTAACAATATAAATTATTATTATAAAAGTAACATCCTTACAATTTATCAAATATTAAAATTACTATTATTTAAATAGTGAGAGTTATAAAATATAAATAATTATAGCTAAAAATATANACAATAAAAATGTATTTTTCCTTATACTTTATGCAATTACTCAAACAAATAAATCATGATTCAAAAATATTTTAAGAAATTAGAAAAATAGGTGAATATGCAGAAGGGATTTACCTGAAACTTTTTTTTTATAGATATTTAACGATCTGTAGAAAAAAACTTTAATGTAGACTTTGGTTTCTCAAGTTTATAAAGAACCCCTGCTAAATTCTCATAGTTTTTAATTATCTTGCTCATTAAGTCGACTTCAACAATAGTCCATAGAACATCTTCTGTTATGTAAAATTATATAACATATAATTTTATTTTACGTCAATTATTTACTAAAACTTATATTTATTGTAACGAAACTACTTACTTATATGAAATTTTGAAGTTAAAATATTTGGTACCATGTCTACTTTACTTGAGAGAAATCTGATAATATAATATTAATTTTATTTTCACACTTTCGAATATGTACACATCCAATGCAATGCTGTGTCAAACCTTCTTAAAGTCGTAAACAACTTTACATTATTAAAATACTTTCAATTATATCGATCAGTTGCATCCTTTTTCTGCGTCTAGGTGATATATTCGGATAAAATATGTCATGAAAATAAGCCAATAATAAGAACCCATTTGATTTTTCTTAATAATCCTGAAAACGTTTCTTGTCATTTCCTTGTTCTTTGAATGACTCGTTAAAGCAGGATTCAATGACGTCAGTGGAAAGTCTCCCAAGCTGCGCAGAGGAAAGACTGTCATTGATGTTTCCACCTCAGTGGTCTACTTCGTTGGTCCGAAGTTAGGAAATCCAATCTGCCGGGGGCGGAGGCCTTCGCCAAGAGACCTGTCAGTGGCAGACTGCCACAGTTACATCATCTAAACCAGTCCATGAGATCCCCCTTCATCGTTAAATACAATTCATAGGCCATCCGGTAGAGAAAAATACCAATAACGTAGGAAATTTACCATAAGCATTCTCTTTTCAGCCCTGAAGAAGCCATCACATGATGTGCGAAAGCTCGGCAAAAATCAAAAACTTGACACGGTCCAACCCGGAAGAAGAAACGGTAAATACATCTGACGACCGTCGAATTCTACGTGCACATCTAACATGGGAAAGTCTTACTTCTCAGATGGGGAACAGATTGCAGAGGCCAATCCAAGGAGCCCGAAGCAAGAGAAGGCCTCAAGACCATGACTTATGAGATCTTTTAAAAAATATTCCTCTTAACGAACATTTAGAACACATAATCGTAAAATTTCAAGCGAAGTTATCGCCTGAAGAGAGTTAATAACTAACTGATGGTCTTCATTAAGTATCCATTAATATAAATTAATCTCCGTGCCTTTCTAACTTCTACCAATACCGCCTCAGCAGATAAATTGTTAAGAGAAACGTAGTACCACCAAATATTTCTCTGCTATTGCCATTTTTTGGTGGTTCGTCATGCACGTCAAAGCCATGCCCAGGGCAATCTTCCATCGAAAATAAAAGACTTTCCATGGGCAACGGATGTTTAGAATGGGATGGCATCCTGTAGGTAGCCTCTCCCTCTATGACCGTCAGCGGATGAAAGAGAGGCGAACACTTATTTTTAAAGAAAGTTCATAAACTCTCCAGGATGCCATTTACCCTCGCTCCCTCACAGAACTCTGAAAGAAGATCCTCAATTTTTTCCTCGGCTGCGAAGAGCGTAGTGGAGGACATATCAGGATGCAGAAATCCAGCTCCAATCCGAGCTAGCTTGCGCAAGAGAGCGCCGCGCTTGAAGGTCGCTTGTCTTATTTGCAGAAATTACCTGCCGAGTTCGCTCCCCACCACTGACACTGCGATCTCGTATAGCGGACCGGACAACATGTATTTATATTTATTACTAGCAAAGCAACCTACTTCCTAGAGTAGACATGATATGAAATACATGGCAATAACATATATTTAGGCAGACCATTGCTATACTTAAAATATTTTTAAAAAAACACTTTTGGTACATCCATAAAGACAAACTTTTTAAAGCCATATGTCATTAGTTATATTTCTATAGCTAAGACGTAAGAGGTAGCTCTCCTCACATACAGAGTACCCTTGGATTCTCGACCCAACAACTATGTGAAGGGCTTTGATTACATTATTTTTACCCTATTTTTTTTTAAACTGTAGAGAAGTCAAGTCAGGCAGCAAAACGCGTTTTTTGAAAAGTTTCAGCGGACCTATATAAGGGGAGCTGAAAATGTGATCAATTAAAAATGGTATGTATATGTAATAGGCAAATTTTAAAATAACGAATGCATATTCTGCGTTGAAGCTTTTGAGTTCATTTAGGCCCTAAATCAGTCAAAAAGGGAGGGGGGATTTAGAAAGAGACCCAAATTTCAAATCTTAATATCTTCGTTATTATCGGCGTTGCAAAAAAAAATGTATAGAACAAAATATATGTAAAATATTATTATACATTTTATTCATAATATCTTAATTGTTATTTGACTTATAAAAAAAGTTTATAGATGGCCAACAGTGTAAAATGTAACTTTCTATGTCCTGTAATGAAGATAATTACGAATGTGACAAAGATGCATTCATCATCATCAAGGGAAATCTGCATAGATTAGGCAGGTCCTGCTTGACGAGCATTAATTAAAAGAAAGTACAGCTAATTTAAGAAAATTATTTAAGAATGTAACTGTATAAGTAAGAGAGTTGATCGGCAGACCTCTTCTCCTAGTTGTTCTGGTATACTCTTAGCGAGATGACCTTTTTTAATCTTCATTGTCCTTTTGTGCGAATTAGGTGAATTTAGTCATCTAAAATTATTGGTATTAGTCTCTTTTAGATTATATCTAATTAGTTTACATATCAGACAGGCTTTATTTGCATTAGTGAAAAAATGCTCTTATTTTTTTCTATGACCCCTATTAAAATCACGTTGATAAGAGGATTTTTATTTCCTACATATGAAAGGATAGAGTTAAGTAACTAATCCTGCTATGACTAAAGCATTGCAACCGTTGTTAACCCCTCCCTGTTAGTTTAAAGTTTAACTCCTTATTAGTAAAAAGGAGACAATTTTTTTTTTTTTTTAAATAAATGAAAATCGTGTTCTAAATTTTGGATCCTTATCCATTTTTTTTTATCAAAAAGTTTCTCACGAATATTTTTAAAGATCTCAAATCAGAAATTTCACTCGAATTCACAGCATGGATGAATTAATAAATCGTTTAATATAATTAATAATATATATTCCAAATCTCCCTCTCCAGAGTCCCTGACCTCACGTGAGTTGTAGTGCCATTAAAAGGAAGAAGCAGATTCCAAATGCTTAATTTTATTAAATATTAAAATATTTTCTGTTATTGAAATTTTGTAACGTAATGAATACTATCTATCTTGCGAGCAAGATAGAGTGAGTGAGAGAACGTGTGTTGGGCGGGGGAGTAAGAGATAAAGGGAGAAGTGGGGAGTGCTAGAGACAGAGAAAGAAATAATGAGAGACAAGGAAAATGCTGAGAATCACTAGACATGACTAGCGAAGGTGAACCAGATCGTAGCTGGTGATAGTAAACGCCTGGATCAAAACAAAACAATTCAAATAGTTAGCGACATTGTGTGAGCTCAGCAATGACTCCTTCATTCCAACTCAGGAGGTTATTCTGAAGAAATAGGTTCTTCTGTGTGCATCACTTGATTTGTATGTATTTCTCCTATGACAAACTAGTCTCGAGATTTTAAAGTGAGATGAAGATTTTCGATTATTTCAAAGCTACTTTAATAGTAACTTAAGCGAAATAAATGGAACCGGATGTTTGTGGGATGTACAATCAGTGCGGGGAGTACATTTTACAGAAAAATAATTACTCTCTTTTTGGTTGTACAGATTTTGGTCTGGGGCGAATTTATTGAATTAAAATAAAATAATAAAAATTCATACCGAAGAACTGGGAAAACTTAGCAGGCTTTCTATGGGCATAAATAACACTGAACAACAAAGTTTTTGTTTCGGGGTTGAAATTAGCTGATTTTAATGTATTTCCACGTGTTAAAACCGAAAATGACCATAAAAATTATATATTAGCTCTTGTTTTCAAGATATAGTATCATTCTATTATATATATATTGAGTTTTCAACAAATGAAATATTTCATCACCAACAGTTGGTACACATGTTTGTTTACATAACACCCCTCTCATCAGCTGTTCATAAGTAGTAAACATAACCTTTGCGAGTTTGTCAATTGTACGCACGTGGTTGCTATTGAAATTATCGTGTGAAGTTGATTTTTAAATTAATTTAAGTGCTGATCTGAAATGCCTCGAAAGTGTGTGAATTCTGTCGATAGCTTTTGCTATATATGTGGTGAAATAACATTTAAGGCTCAGAAACGTAAAATGTCACCTATCATTAAGACTGCCTATGAACATTATTTTGGTGTAAAAGTTGGGGACCAAGATAAATCATGGGCTCCTCATATATGTTGTAATTCTTGTTCCGTCATATTGCGAGAGTGGCTGAAAAATAACAAGCGGGCAATGGCTTTTGCAGTACCTATGGTTTGGCGTGAGCCTACCAATCATACAGACGACTGTTATTTCTGCTTAACTCCTCCCATTAAGCAAGGTTTATCTATGAAGAAAAGAGGAACGGTGAAATACCCTAATCTCCCATCTGCTCTTCGGCCTGTACCACACTCAGACAATTTGCCAGTCCCTTCTCCACCCCAAAACTATGAAATTTTAGAGGAAAGTGATGAAGTCTGTTTACAAGAAGCAACCCATCCTTCTACATCCTATGACCCTGATTTTGATGTAAGCGATAGGTCTAGTGATCCGCACAGAATTAGTCAAGCAGAGTTGAGTGACCTTATAAGAGATCTTGGCTTGTCTAAGGAAAAGGCTGAGCTGTTAGGGTCAAGACTACAACAGTGGAATCTTCTAAAACATGATGTGAAAATATCTCAGTACAGACAGCTCAGTACAGGATGCTCCAGAAGTGTTTTATAAAAGACAAGCTAAACGACAGCGATCTTACAATACATCGGATTGACTTAATTGAAATTTGGTGGTACAAACCTCTTTTATTTGTCAAAACACTAAGAATAATGTTTTTTTTTATCAATTTTGTACTTAAAATATTCTAAAAGAAACATAACAATATTGTTTTTTGTACTTTCACTTTTCACGTATAGTATAACTACTCTTTAAGATTAAGTGCTGTATATCTCAAAAACCAGAGCTAATAAAAATTTTTCAATGTTATTTTCGTTTTTATCACCCCAAAATTAGTAGAAATAGACTAATTTAGTGTAGGAAACATTTAAAAAATATTTTTTTGTTGTGCAGTGTAATAGAATGAACTGTTTGACATTAAAATAAGATATTAAAATGTCAATGCTGCAGTGCAATGAGTGTTAAAGTTGAGGTCACTAAGTTAATCAAGAAATACCACTGTTATCCCGAATATCTATAGGAACACTGTGTTCCTAATAACAATGGACACATATTAAAGAACACATAAACATGAGAATTGAGGAAGGACAACAGTTTAGAATGTGAAGAAGAAACACGGGTAAGTATGATATTCATTGCCAATTTAACATATTTCTTGATTACAATACCACTGTAGATATGGGGAAAACAGTGGTATACATTAAAACAACAACAACAAAAAATAGTATGGAACCAAAGATATACCTTCATTAAACCAATAGGGTTGGGCTGTTCCATGTAACATACTGGGAATCCTCTAGGTCATTAAAAAAATTGAACTTGGTATCTTTGACTAGGGAGTCCAGTGGTATATCTACTGGGTCGTCATATGTATTGCCAGATAACATCTTGGAAATTTCAAACTGCGTTGTTCTGGACTGAAGATACACCTCCTGCGTATAAGAAGAGAAATGAGAAATTGCAAAGCGGACCTCTGTATAATGATCAATGATTCAAGGACTAAGGGAAACCATCACTAGGAGATGGACAGTAGTTGGAGTATGCAGTCCACAGAGAGCTCCTAAATTTCATTCGCAGATTTTCTTATTTAAGAGTCGCAAAGGACCTTCCCTACAGAGGACTGAAGAAGTATTGTGGTGAAAGTGACAAGAGGTAATTGCCGGAGAATTGATTTTACTCTTTTTTTTTATTTGTGGTGTTAGCCTTCCTTTCAACCACTTAGGGTCATGGAGGGAGGGGCTATCTACAGGTTGCCACCCCATTTTAAAAGCCCAAAGCTCAGGACAAGCTTTCATGTACAAATAAAAGATTGTCCTGGGCGGTATTTGAACCTGCAGCGTCAGGATTGCGAGACCCTGGCGCCCAGAGTATTGATTTTACACATTAAGACAGAGTTCTGTAGAATCTCCCAGAGGACTCCCAGGGCATGAAGAGATGGAGCCAGTTAGTGAAGACGGCGAAGAGCCCTGCAGCTTGTGAAGCTAACAGCGAGAGTGAGTAATGACCATGAATTATGTGCATTGCAAAGTGAAGGTCCACTTCCACTACCCTCCTGAGTTGAAACGAATAAGGGAATCAGAAAGGGCTGCGCCCTAGCCTTCTTCTTCATTTCATTTCCCTGCACATTTTTATATTTAAATACCAAAAGCATTATTATAAATACAACCAATCAAATGAATCATTTAACTTTTCGTATATTAAGAAGAAGCATTAATTAGACCGCGTAAGCGATCTTCAGCATTAAGGTGGCTTGAGGAGAAAACCGCCTTCATATAACAGAATGAGTCAGCCGTGATAATGTACAAATAAATGAAGCGGAAAGGGAATAGCAGAAACTGTAACTTTGAATGGTATAAAAATTTTAAAATTTCAGGTATTTTGTCTATCAGAAGAAAGATTTATTCGTGGATGCCAATAACTTATGCGAGCATTCTCTAAGTCATTGCAGAACCGCCTTGTCTGAAACAGAATCCTACGCCAAGCAGTATTAGACAATATAACTCGATAGGGATGGCTGACACTAAACGAGGACATTCGGAACCCAAATTACCATTTGGTAAGACGCTCAGAAATTGAGACGAGGCGAATTTGAATTGCCACTGTTCTCTTGAGATGGCAGTAAGCTAAGAACATTTTAAGCTTGGAAAAAAAAAATTTAATGTTCTCTTTTTTTATAGACTTTTTATTTATAATTCATATATATGTGGGTGAAAACAATGAAAGATATTTTTAGATGTTCACGTAGGCTTCGTCGGTCGTCAGATGTATTTACCATTTCATCTTCCGGGTTGGACCGAGTCAAATTGTTGTTATTTGCCGAGCTTTCGCACATCATGTGATGGCTTCTTCAGGGCTGAAAAGAGCATGAGAGTTGTAAAGAGAGATTTTTTAAAAATACCATCTGGAGGCGAAAGCTCGGCAAATAACAACAATTTGACTCGGTCCAACCCGGAAGATGAAATGGTAAAAAGATATTTTTATTTCTTCATTTGTCTCCTGAAACATTTAGATTACAAGTCCCTGGATTTTTGTGTTAATCTGAAATACTTTATATTAAATAAGCAGATCCAAGTCTTCCCAATTTTATAGAAATATAAGAAAAAATAAGGAGATTTCCTAGGTTTCATAAAATTGGACAAAAGAAGAGTCAATGACAAAAATTAATTAACAAACCGGAGAGAAGAATGGGTATAAAGGGCACGGCCACTCAAGTTTGCTCTAGTCTGGCAGCAAAGATATCTTGGGAGAAGCACCTACCCATCGTAGCTACATTCTTTTTAATAGACTAAATTTTAACATGTTATTAAATAATAATTTCATTCAAAATATATGCTTAAAACAAATGAATTCATGAAGATTTGCGACTAATCGGACATGTCAACAAAAGATTTCTGGAAATAGGTCTCTTTTTTTTTTTTTTTTTCTTTTTTTTATAGAGGTAGGGGAATGCGTTACGCAGACCCGCTGCTTAGCCAATGTTGGTCAAACAGCGGGAACTGTGGGACTCCTGAGAACAGACTACCCACTAAACCCCCTTCCTCTGGGCTGGCAAGAGAAAGCCATTGCCCATTTGGACTCAGGTTTTCAGTTCTCCAAATATCTTAATGCCATCAATGAAAATGGAAGGTTTAAAAGCCTCCCTTTATGTTTTTCCAGTCCTTGACAAAGGTGGTCAAGGCTTGGAAGGAGGTCTCATTGTTAACAAAATCCCTGGGAGTAGGGCTATAGTTATTCATGGTCCGAAAGGCTTTTAGGCGTGCTCCATCGAATTCCGGGCATTCCAGAAGGACGTGGGCAGCATCCTCGCTTGTTGCACCGCAGCTGCACGCTGGGGAATCTCGCCTTTTGAAGAAGTGCAATTTGCTGGCAAAGTTTCCGTGCCCAC
>KZ807468.1:174033-186369 GCA_000696205.2 Oncopeltus fasciatus | reverse complement strand
TATATATATATATATATATATATATATATTTATTTACTGTTACGGGCTCCAGGTTACTTGCTTATTACTATCACTAACCACTTCACTGTTACACCAGCAGTGCAAAGGCTACGGACCAGGCCGAGGCACCCGATCTGACAGGGAATCTGACGCTGAGTAACACTAACTTATCACTGACTCGAGGGGCCGCTGGCGAACTCTTTTTATAACTTCGCGGAAGAGACTAGGCAGGCCTAGAAGATTCTAATAATGATATCTAACTAATCATTTTTCAATTGGTCCCTTCCTGTACAGGTCTGGTCCTCACGCCACATACTTCCATAGTCTTTAACTATATATATGGATTACACCAGCCTCAGCAACGAATATTGAACAGAATACTTGCTTGAAACGCATTATAGTTAACTCCCATAAATATCTTCTGCCTTCAGGTTGAACTCTCCCATATAAAATATCTAGAAAATGAAGTNTATATATAATATTTGCATGTGTGTGAGATAGTTATTTTTCATAATAATAATTCTGTATGTTAAATTTGAGTTGATTATTTCGAAATACGGCTACTTGAGCCATTGATGAAATTTTGTTTATTAAAAGAATACCTTTTTTTTAAACTATTTTTATACACTATATCAATTTTAGTTCACCTTAAATAGGAATTATCCGATACAAATTTAGAGTTTCAGATAAACCACACCTATAAATCTAACATAGAATATGCTAATGGCGTTACATATCTAGGCGTGGCATTCTGTCATGTCCGCAGGTTCAAGCTGGCTGCTAACCACTCCATAAGCCGAGGAGATCGTTATACCGTCGAGGAAGGTCAAGGAAATTCTTGTAGAAGAGAAATCAAGATCATGGAGCGTGTCAGTGAGGCTGGTTACAGCGACTAAAGCGCTTTGCTCTTCAGAACTCTGGTCAGTAGGTAACATCAAGATAGTAGAAGTCGGACATCTGAAGTTAATGAAAGGTATTAACCACTTTCCCATCAACCTCCCCTTTAACCACTGAGTGTCATGAAGGGAGGGGCTATCTAGAGATAGTTCTAAACACCCATGGCTGGGGGCAGGCTATTAATTACTCATGAGATTACTAAATGACTTCCATCGGCTTAAAAGGCGTTCCGATATTTTAAATTTTTGTCTCCCTCAACCCTTCATACTTGACCGATATAAGCCTTAAATAAACTCAGCCAATGATTTAAGGCAAGTATCTCAAAAATCGGATTTTATTACTTTATTTTTTCCTGAAATTGAAATCAAGCAATTTATGTTGACTTCATGAAGAGACTTTAAAAAAAAACTCAACAGATCTTTATTGATTCTAAATTGGAGAAGCTATAAATATAGATACAAATTTATACATATTTATTTATTCATATATTCATTCATCCATTCACCCATCCATCCTCCCTCTTTTTCCCTCTTCCTTACATTCATTCCTTCCTTCCTTGTTCACACTCAAGCGTCCGCAATTTTTAAAATAAAAAACAAAAGTTTATCCTTATTTACTTCCGTAATGAATGAAATAAAAAATAAATTTTTAGTTCTGTTGAGTTGACGTAACTCCATTGTGACAGACTTTTTAGAAATATATGAAGGATTTCAGCTTTTTTTAAGAGTCTTCAGGTCACTGTTGGCCAAACAGCTTTGTTTAGTAGAAAGTAAATCTTAACTTAGTCTTATTCCTATATTTCCATTTATTGCTGCTTCTACAGTAAAAGCACTCAGCAATATAAAAATAAAACGTGTGGGTATACTTGGGTTCCCAGCTGGACATATTGGAAGTCGTAGTAAATGTGGGATTACCAAATACAATTGTTTTGGTTTTAATAAATATAAAATTAAAAGTCAATAAAATAAATTTTCAGACATTATATAAAAAAGGCATCAAGGCTATTAAATATATATGTCACGAGTTTAATGAAAATTATGTATAGGTTATTTTTTTAAAAGTTATATCCTTATTTAAAAAATGTTTTTAAAGTCCATCTAGTGTAAACAGATCAATTTCTCATTGTTATTAAAGATACACATAGATAAGAGTGAGTAAATTGATCATACAAACTGAAGAAAACAGGTAGATGGTAACGGTCTCTTACGTATAGTTACGTATACTCTACAGTTTTACCATGTTTCCCGTTGAAGATGGACGCAAACAAGAGTTAATGTCAAACTAAGCTTGGCTCTAGACTGGCCGGGAAGGAAGAGTGGGGGAAGGGCTTAGCCATCGTATATTCAGAAATATTTTTCATAATAAGCAGATGTCGTAAAATATTTTTTTTAAACAAATGCTTTAGAAAATTAAAATTTTCTGAAAATTGAGTTTCGATAAAGTTTTTAGAACTATTAAGTTCTACAAACTTAATTGAAACTCAAACAAAACCAAAGACATCATGATTACGTTAAAATTTTGTCTTTCCTCTAAATCTCCCCTTCTCCACGTCCAATTAAATGAATTAGCTTTATAATAGACAACGTGAATTTGTATTTGGTTTTGTATTTTTTAAAGTAGGAGAGACCATCCAACACTGGAAATACATTCTTATATAGCTTCCTTGAAATTAATTTTTTCGTAAAAATATTATAGAATAAAATGTAAGAAAGTAATTTTTAACACATATTTTATTCCCTTGGTATCTCTAAAAGTAACGATTTTAAATTTTAACCTCTCTTTAAACCCATTTTATTTTCAAAAGGAGAGTTTGTTGACCGTAGATATTATTCTAAGATGATTTTAGTTGGGGTTCGGTCAAGGTAGATCCAAAAAGCACAAATTTAAAAAATGTATTTTTTAATAAAGGATTATCTGCCAACGTTTCGACCGATTTCAGATATATTTTTATATTTTCTTAAGTAAGATTAGTAAAGATGTTCTGAAATATTTCAAAAAAATTTTGAAATTTCAGAATAATGCGCCATGAGCAGACATGATAAAATTTATTTTTTTAAAGAAAGTCTGTCAAAAATTATGATCACTCAACATTACAGAAAGTAAAGTAAATGTAAATGTTAAAGGAATATTTTTTCCCGCCAATCATGTTCTACAGAATATTGCCAACACTAACCTCAACTTTTACAAAATCAATTTCAGTCAAAATTAATTTCATTAAACGGTTTACAATAAATACCTAGTATTCATAAACAAATAATTATTTATTATAAATAATTAAACTAAATCCAGTATATTGCTAAAAAAGATTCTTAAAGATTATTGGACTCTAAAAATGGGGTACAGTTCAGAAAGAGCTCTGTTTTAAAGGAAAATAAAACTCCTGAGCTTGGTCTTTCTATTTTAATCCCACCCTAAATCTCTAATTTAGTTCCTATGTTTTCAAGGGGTCCATCAATTTTAGAACTCCATATAATTCTGAATTTACATTTTGAATAGCTAATAGGCATTTTGTACCAAAAAAAAAGAAGTTACAAATACATGAGTTGAGTTTTATTTTTCTAAACTAATTATTATGCCCGCTACATCTACAAAACTTCTTGTACTCACACTTGACATTTCAAGCTATCTTCTACTCATATTCGTCCAATTTCACTCTGTAACAAATTAGTCTTTTAAATTACTCTTAAAAGCAATATGCCAAATTTCATAAGAAAAATCAAATATTTGCGGCTTCTAAGGTAAGAATTTACTGTCAGGCAAACCCTCACATCTGTTAGTTCAATTCTGTTTTGAATCTTCTGTAAGTTATATTTTATTTAAAAAAAACATGATTCTTGAAACTAATACTACTATTGCTACATCGAAGAAACTTTTTTTTTTTTTTTTTTTTTTTTTGCGCACTTGACATTGTAGGTTATCACTATTTCCTATTGGTCCAATTTTACTCAATGTAAAACTTATCGTATTGTTTTGTATTTAATAGTGCAAAATTATAAATTTATATGTCCTGTAGAATGTTGACAAGCACGTTTGTGTCTACTTACAGATAAATTGATATTAAATTTTAGTGACTCTCTTTTGGTACCTAGTAGGTAGTAATGGAGAAAATATCGAGAGAAAAAAATCAAATAATCTGTCATGAGAACAACCTCTAAAACTATTTTTTATTTAATTCGCTTAAAGGTGTATTTTTTGTTTTTGTTTTTGAGAATCATTCATACAAGAAATAAGAAGGGAATATTTACTGGGTAGATAGGTCTCAGTAGTAATCTTTATCATTCTACTAGCCCGTAATCGATACACCGGCAACTTTTGCTTTGGGGAACTTACCTGACCACGCACATGAGACAGGTTGTGTATATTCCTAAGGGAGCCAAAAGAGATGCATGCTACCCCCTGGCTTATCATTCTACTAGCCCGTAATCGATACACCGGCAACTTTTGCTTTGGGGAACTTACCTGACCACGCACATGAGACAGGTTGTGTATATTCCTAAGGGAGCCAAAAGAGATGCATGCTACCCCCTGCCTTATCGACCCATTTATTTCAACATATTAAAGCCAATGAAAAATATGATGGATCACCACATATGGGCAATCACACTGCTCAAAGCATATCCAAAAGGCACTGTTCCCCTTATAATTATTAGAACTGAACAACAAAGTTTTTGTTTCGGGGTTGAAATTATCTGATTTAAATATAAAATTAAAAGTCAATAAAATAAATTTTCAGACATTATATAAAAAAGGCATCAAGGCTATTAAATATATATGTCACGAGTTTAATGAAAATTATGTATAGGTTATTTTTTTAAAAGTTATATCCTTATTTAAAAAATGTTTTTAAAGTCCATCTAGTGTAAACAGATCAATTTCTCATTGTTATTAAAGATACACATAGATAAGAGTGAGTAAATTGATCATACAAACTGAAGAAAACAGGTAGATGGTAACGGTCTCTTACGTATAGTTACGTATACTCTACAGTTTTACCATGTTTCCCGTTGAAGATGGACGCAAACAAGAGTTAATGTCAAACTAAGCTTGGCTCTAGACTGGCCGGGAAGGAAGAGTGGGGGAAGGGCTTAGCCATCGTATATTCAGAAATATTTTTCATAATAAGCAGATGTCGTAAAATATTTTTTTTAAACAAATGCTTTAGAAAATTAAAATTTTCTGAAAATTGAGTTTCGATAAAGTTTTTAGAACTATTAAGTTCTACAAACTTAATTGAAACTCAAACAAAACCAAAGACATCATGATTACGTTAAAATTTTGTCTTTCCTCTAAATCTCCCCTTCTCCACGTCCAATTAAATGAATTAGCTTTATAATAGACAACGTGAATTTGTATTTGGTTTTGTATTTTTTAAAGTAGGAGAGACCATCCAACACTGGAAATACATTCTTATATAGCTTCCTTGAAATTAATTTTTTCGTAAAAATATTATAGAATAAAATGTAAGAAAGTAATTTTTAACACATATTTTATTCCCTTGGTATCTCTAAAAGTAACGATTTTAAATTTTAACCTCTCTTTAAACCCATTTTATTTTCAAAAGGAGAGTTTGTTGACCGTAGATATTATTCTAAGATGATTTTAGTTNGGATGCTCCAGAAGTGTTTTATAAAAGACAAGCTAAACGACAGCGATCTTACAATACATCGGATTGACTTAATTGAAATTTGGTGGTACAAACCTCTTTTATTTGTCAAAACACTAAGAATAATGTTTTTTTTATATCAATTTTGTACTTAAAATATTCTAAATAACATAACAATATTGTTTTTTGTACTTTCACTTTTCACGTATAGTATAACTACTCTTTAAGATTAAGTGCTGTATATCTCAAAAACCAGAGCTAATAACAATTTTTCAATATTATTTTTGGTTTTATCACCCCAAAATTAATAGAAATAGACTAATTTAGTGTAGGAAAAATTCAAAAAATATTTTTTTGTTGTGCAGTGTAATAGAGAAAATCAACGCTGTATAAATTTAACTTCTATTTTTTATTTTTTTTTTTTTGGTTTTTTTAAATATTCTAATCTTTAAGATCCAAGTAAATGATCCTATGTACTTTGTCTGACATACATGCTGATTTTGATAATGCAAGATGTCATGCAGCGAAGGGGGGCATATTTCAACCCGTATCGAAGGAACTGCACAGAACTCGCCATAGCGTAACCAGGATAGCAAGTTCCTCTACATAGAGGAGGGGTTGCTTTCTTTCCTAGGGCGAAATCCCCCCCCTCCACCCTCCCACTGCACGGTGTGTGGTGTAGCGTCCAGCCTCCAGCTTATTATAAGAGGAATGTTTGAAAATACCCTCTTGGAAAGAATACTAGTTGGACGCGGCTTAACTTGAGCCCCCACCATATATATCTTCCTGCACAAGAAACATTCAGCCATCCATTATCAAAGGAAAAGAACTTCATTCAGCACAGAAGAACTTCTAAAAATTTCTGGGAAGGATAATTGATAGGAAACATCGATTGGACAAGGAACTCATTTAAATGCCGCCTTAGGTAAGGCACAAAGTCTACCAAGATGTCCAACGGGATATTTGCTAGAATCATGTGTGTATTAGGAATAAAACCTAAAATATGGGGCGCCAGGCTAGCTCAGGGGATCCGTACGGGTCTCGCAATCCTGACCCGGGGTTCAAATCCCGCCCAGGTCAATCTTTTATTTATAAATAGAAGCTTGTCCTGAGCCATGGGTGTTTAAAATAGGGTGGCAACCTGTAGATAGCCCCTCCCTCCAATGACCCTAAGTGGTTGCAAGGGAGGCTAACACAGCAAAAAAAAAAGAAACCTAAAATGCTCAACTCAATGTAAACAGCAATTGTCCACTTGGTTTCTTGTGATGCACTCGCCTAGTGGGAGAAAACGGAGTAACTTCCTACTCGAAGTAAATTAGGAAAACTTCAAACTCTTTTACGTATCGGTATTACAGGGGCAAGAAGAAAAATACACCAAGGCATCAAAGGAGATATAAGATCTCACCTCTCAGCACGCTTGCCTGCAATGGGAAACTCTTGTGAAGACCAAGTTGCTTGCTAACAGAGTTTGTTAAATATAATAAGTTTGTCTATTGAGGTGCAGAGTGGTATATAGAGGAATGGAGCCATTGAACTCTCTGATTAGCAGATACAGCACTGTTATAGCCCATCGTAAAATGAGCTGAGATACTTGTTACCATTTCTTACAGGCCATTGTCCACTTGAACACCACCTAAAAAAGATGGGATTGTATTAACCGTTTCTTCTTCCGGGTTGGACCGTGTCAAGTTTTTGATATTTGCCGAGTTTTCGCACATCATGTGATGGCTTCTTCAGGGCTGAAAAGAGAATGAGAGTGTTGTATTCTAGCTGACAACTCTCATTCTCTTTTCAGCTGAAGAAGCCATCACATTATGTGCGAAAGCTCGGCAAATATCAAAAACTTGACACGGTCCAACCCGGAAGAAGAAACGGTAAATACATCTGACGACCGTCGAAGCCTACTTGAACAAAAGATGGGATTTTTGTAGAAGCCAACCTGATCACAACACTGGGGGGAAGAGTTGGTAGAAGATTTAGTGCTGCTATAATGCAATCGCCTACAGCAGACAGCGATCCCAAAGACTTCGAGCTTCATCCTCTGCATGAAGATGAGTAAATCAGGGGTGGTTCGTAATGATCAATGACCTGGAATAGACCCTGCCCCCTCGTAATAATCATATATATGCATATATGTGTGTGTGATTGGACTGTGTAATGCTGTGGAATTCTGCCTTCTGCCTTCTTTGATCTCATCCTTAAAGTCTAAAAGAACAACTCAGTTTGACAACGCACAAAGAACTGACTTTTAATTTTTACTTTTATAAACACATGTGATTCTATAAAATATCTTCCTGGCATTAATGACCAAAGGTTGACACGCCATTATAAAAACAAAAAACAAAAAAATGAGAACATAGAGTGTTATTATTAATAAATAATTCCCAAACAGACAGTGTAGGAAGTTGTTGGTCATCGATTAACCCACATTAATTACATATATTTTTCGTCAAAGATAAAAGCAGCAAGCACACACGTTGACAAATTAGTGAAGACGAAAATGTGATAGTATGTATTGATAACATGGACTAAAATCAATGGACTTTTAGTGGCCAGGCTCAAGGCAAAAGTTTTCTCTTCGCATTCTCACTCTTCGTGCCAGAAGAAATGTCCTTGCTACTTTAACAATAACGCATTATCTTTTTACCACGGCTATAATGATTTTGTGCTCATTAAAACGTAGATAATTAAGGCTTTAATTAATTATAGTTTAGATTTTTTTTTAAAACAATCTTGGCCTCAAAAATTATAGTAATTACGCGAAGAATACTTAAAACACCAAGGATTAAACAAAGATAAACACGGTTTTTTATTAAAGTCCCAAATATCGCAAATAACTATTTATTGAATTTCGGAAAATTTATAGAGTGAAGGAGCGAAATATTATATCTTGTTTAGAACTCCAAGCTCTTCGTTATATATAATCCTTACGCAAAGTAGCGCTTTTCCAGTCTGATTTGGCGCCTGTAAGTCAATATTTATTTATTTATAAATATTTATTAATGAATTTCAGCCAAAATACTTCTAATGACTATTTAAGATGCTTTGCTTCATTGTAAACCGGGAATCAATCTACTTTGATTCCACAGTGAGTAACACATCTAACACATGGCTCTAACAGAACATTTTATAACATAAAAGCATCAGCCTATCTCTGACCACTAGAATTCTTTGAAAAATTTTCTTATAAATAATATACGCTTAATGTCAATTAATATTTCAATATTTTAATTAGTTGAATATCTAAGCTAAGCAAATTTCCTAAATTAAACAATTTTAATTAATACAAAAATGTATTAATTAAAATACATAAGCAGTGTTGTTTTGATCAATAGTTAACGATATTTTGATACTCACAGCAGAACAAAATGGCGAAAGTGCTATTGCTGAGAGTGAAGATCGAAAAAGGAAAAATGAGAGACTAACCTTCCTTGTTGCATTATGAAATGTTTTCCTCGAAATGTTTCTCACAAAATATTACAGGACATAAATATACAAATAATAATTTACAAATGTTGTAATAAAAATGATTTATATTTTAATTGTACGCAAGATATTGCTGGCAACACTGAGTGATCTATCGGATTGTGATTGAGTGGTTTTCTGTTATATTGGTTTTATGTGTGTGTAATCTAATTATAATTTATAAAATATAAAACGTTTTGAGTTGTAATAAAATCTTTTTGTTTTTTATATGTTTTTTTTCTTCTTAATCCTCAACAAGGTTATGGGCCCAGAACCAAAGGTGTAATTGTGATATTATTACAAAAGAAATTTTCGTGAAATTTCAAAAGACAAATATCCAACTGTGTCTTTTGCGGGGAACAGTTTTGAAGACTGACAATTACGACGCAAGAGTATCCTGCGGGATAATGCCGTTCTAGGAGCAATTGAGGGTGATGGATTCGGCAAATCTTCAGAGAAGAAACAACTGGAGGCCAAGGCTCGGGCAATTATTATCGCGGCAACCGCCGACAGACATCTTGAATATCTAAAGGACAGATCCATTTATAAAATGATAAAAATACCTGGGGGATAACTTCAAGAAAACGGGTACTAGATCAAAATTATTTTGGGTAAAGGAATTTAGTGAAATTAAATATACCAGAACATAATTCTTTATTGGATCATTTTGTCTTAATGGAGAAACTCTTTTTACAACTTAAAGGTGCCGGTAACGAGTTGTCTGAGGAAGAGAAAATTAATTACATATTGCTGTCAATGCCTAAATTATATGGGAATATTATTAAGGCACTGGAAACAATTGAAGAGTTATAACTATTTAAGTTTTAACTCTTAAGATCAAATTACTTGACGAAGAGGAGAAACGTAAAAAAAAAAGAGGCTATTTAAAACTTTCAATTCCTCGACATTCCTGTGAATAAGCTAGTAAGACGACGGAACTTTATTTATATATCATGAGCTATGAGTCAATAATAATTAAGAACAAAGCAAATTAAAGTTAATTTATTAAGACAAAACATTTACCTACTAATAACTGACACAAACGAAGACTAACTTGTCACTGACTCGAGGGGGCGCTGGCGAGCTGCTTTTATAACTTCATGGATGGGTCCAGGAGAACCTAGAAGATTCTCAATAGGATTTCTCAGTATTCCTGCTTCCCTTCTGAGACGAAGGAATCCTCTGGCATCCTTCAATTGGCTACTTCCCTTACAGGTTTAGCACTAACGCCACCTACTTCCGTAGTCTTTAAGATTATANAAAAACGATTAAATTAGTGGAATTGCAATGAAAAATCTTAATATCCAGTTTTATTTCTATAATTTAAAGATTGAAGATTTCGCCCAAAACTGGGAATTACACTTAAATGTCTTCATTAAAACGCGTTTATTGAAAGTTCTAAAGAATTTTATTGTTAAAATATTACATTTGGCACTTATTTTGTTCAATAATTTTTTTTTTCGAAAAGCTAATAATAACAAAGATATTACGATTTTATATTTTGGTCTTCACTGTTATCCCCTCTTCCTCCTCGATCGATTTTAGTCATAAGCGAAATCATCTAACAGTTTTTTAAAATAATCTGAATACCTAACTAAGAAAAACCATATTTTTAGCATATTCATTGTAGGATTGGTTACTGTCTGTAAAAAATTTTCAAATGTCGCGTTATGGCGTTACCGAATAGCATGATTTCCCAACAGAAATTCTGCCAAACTTATGAACGCAAGAGTGTGAAAATCAAATTATGTATATGAGGACGCATGATCCAAACACAGTATACATTATATTACACATATGTGTAACATTATAAGTGGCATACCTTGAATCGAAATGATTCTTTAACCTGTAGTGGTCGCATGTCTCTCACCAGTAGCAAATACGGAGGAAGGTTATTTTTTTTTTCTTGAAGAATCAATCCGACCCCGATCATCTTCCTCCCTCTATATACATTTTCTTTCCCATTTTCCTTAATTTCTTGCAAGATCAAATTTGTTATTTACTCCTTCGTAAGTCCACCTAACATTACAACAGAAGAAAGTAATCTTTTCAGTAACACATCTCCTATGAGGCGGCCTTTTATTTCTCTGTGCACTGTGATGTCATTTACTGAAATTCTTTATGTTAAATGTCAATCACTTTTACGGAACTTTCGAAATATAAAGCCATTGGAGGAATAGTTAATTTCCGATTTTCGAGATTTTTATTTCTCTTGGCGTGTCAACCATGGCGGTCATTAACGCCAATCACTTCGAAATGTTTCAATCTTTTTCTATAAATCAAAATTAATAATAGTTAATTCATTCTTAAATACTTCTTTTAATTTAGAAATGTGTGTGAGTATATACAAACACATTTAGTTATAGTTAGATTAGTGGTATTTAGATACCATTGTATATATTATCAGCTTTATTTAAGAGTTAAATAATTTTTTATTTCCCAGTAACATTGCATTTCTCCCTGTAGGTCTGGTAGCTGAGGCATTCTGTGAGGATGTGTTCGTTGGGGAGGGTATCTCCACAGGTCTCACAGATCGGAGGTTCCTTCTTCTTCATGAGATAGGAGTCAACTAGATTTCTAATACCTTCTTCATATGCTGCAGTGAGTGATTGTTAGGACCAAGCTGATAGTACTGAGCTCTCAAAGCCCACTGAAGGGGAGAGAATGCCACTGCTGATAAATCTAAAGGCCAATTCTCTTATGTCGTTTATATATGTCAGTTCAAAATTGATACGAAATCACACATCTCGCAATTTATTACACAATGGGTTTCAGTTTATCAACGATAGATACAGCAGTCAAAGCAAACTCCAAACTGTCCCTTCTCTAAGGAACATTGAGGATATTATTCCGCTTTTGAGGTTCCCACTACAATTCAAGGAAACCCGATGTATTCCTAATCGGGTATTGCAACTCCAATAGAGACACGCACTTAGCCATGAGGATTCTCAAGACTCTCTAAATTCGGCCGACACAAGTGCACGGTAACGAGCTCCTCGCGAAGACGATAAGAGGATGGCAAGCAAGTCTGGCACTTCCTCATTCCGACTGGAGGCCTTGGCCTACCGCTCCAGCCCCCCGGAGTCTGCCGACCGGATCCACTAGCCGCTCCCACGCGTTCCTACAACAGTTCACGACTGCCATGGCTACAGAGAAATGTTGTTTTAGATTTCAGAACTTCCAGAGTCCCCCAAAAGGGTACATACTGCTTCTTTATAGGTAAGGGGGAGGGGATCTTTGTTTACAGTTTCAGACACAAGCACACTACTAACATGGTCGTATAAACCTATATTTGTTTATACATACAATAATTTTTTTTTTATGTCGTTAGCGGTCAATCCAAAATTTTATATGGCTTTGAGAGCTGATAG
>KZ807468.1:138396-173965 GCA_000696205.2 Oncopeltus fasciatus | reverse complement strand
ATATATTATTAATTCGTGCTCAATTTTTAAAAATAATGAAACAAAATGCAGTAATTAAACTTATTTTTTGAAACCGTTGAATTGAGTTCGATAATGGCTGAAATCGGTAGGTAGAGGAAGGGAGGAAGGAAGAAGGAGGAAGACCAAAATTTAAAATTTTAATATATTCGTTATTGGTAGAATTACCAAAACAAAATAGATGTAAAATATAATTTAACAAATTTATATTTTACATCATTAAAAAAAAAAAACAGAAATTTAATACAGCAATTTCCAGTGTTGGGTGGGCCCTCTTATCTTATGTATAAAATATAGACATCAAATTCGGAATTTTAGGCTTTTTACTGTAAACATTAAAACAAATTTCTGTTTGGTTGAAGTCAGATGAGGGGGACGATGAGTTTAGAGGAAAACTATTCTTCTTAGAAATATTGTTACCATTATTAAGTTGTTAGTCCTCACCTGCTTGTTGGAAAAATGTCATTATTTAGTTTTAATTACTTCTGTCTTTAATGAAACATTGGTAATCTGCTTAGAAGCACTTATTTTATACGTATCTAGCAGGTTTTGAACATATCGAAGATTAGTCTCATATTGAAAACCTACTAATGTCTTTCTAAAAGTGCGTACTCGCTAAATAGGAAAACCTCTTAGGCGGCAGTAAATGTAGCCTGCCTTGAGGTTGTTCGCCCCATCTCAACACTCAGAGATTAGTAGTTAATTATATCTATCAGATATGTAGAAGCTTATAGATAAAGGAGTGTTTACTAATGACCAAAGAAATCAACTCTTACACAAGAGGTCGCACGGCCTCGTGGTGTCTTGTCAAAAACTGCAAGGGAATCGCTCAAATGAAAAGCGCTAACAAGTAATGACTGAAAACCAAAAAATGTAATTTCACAAATGAAGCACTAAATACGAGTGTGGTTCAAATACAACCAGGAATTATTAAATAGAATAACTAAGAGAATGGAATGGGGATTTCAATCGGAGGAGGTCAAAGATGTAAGATGGAGAGTGGGTGCTAATATCCTTATAAATCAAGGAACTAAGGAAAGGCAGATTCCGGAAGGACAAGAATAGCCATCTTAAAGCAACGTGTCTCTAGAAATGTGGCCATCTCTAGGAATATATCGCAGAAAAGTCTAGGAAATCTATACATGGAAGACAAACCTCAAGCTCCCCATTAAGAGTACTAAGCACACTCATGCAGAGTTAAGAATCGTCTTTTCACTCCAACTAATATTAAAGGTTTCTTTGCAATGTACCATTACAATTAATTACAATTTTATAAGTAGAGGATTGTCAGGAGTCCGGCCTTGGGAGCTGAAGAAATAAAAACTATCATACCTTCTATTAACCGTCTTTATTGGTTTCTGCAAACCATCTTCTGTTGGCGAGCGCTTTCGGACATTGTCCATCCTCTTGGCCGAATACATGTGTTCACTGTCACAGTCTGTATTCAACTTACTTTAGATTATTTAAATAAAAACTAATTTGTAAACAATAAAGTTTTTATTTTAGCCAAAGTTTCGACTTAAATTTCAGGCCTTCATCAGGGCAAATATGGTGATGGGGAGAAAGAGAGACTCATACTCAACAGAGTCTGAATCACGACTGATTCAGTTTTGAAACGTTGGCTAAAATTAAAACTTTTTGTTTACAAATTAGTTTTAATTCTTTAGCTTCCAGAACCAAACTCCTGACAAAATACACCCCCCCACCCCCTCATAAACTCGACGGTCAACAAGNTCCTTATTGATAAATATTAATTTAGTTGTTCAAAAGGAGAGTTTTTTTGACCATAGATATTATTCTTAGATGATTTTAGTTGGGGTTCGGTCAAGGTAGATCCAAAAAACACAAATTTAAAAAATGTATTTTTTAATAAAAGATTATCTGCCAACGTTTCGGCTTACATTGCAAGCCATCTTCAGGGCTATCATGAAGATGAGAGAGGATGTCTTGTCCCTAAGTTCACATTTCCATGACTGTTCAAAAGAAGAGTTTTTTTCTCAGTCGTGGAAATGTGAACTTAGGTACAGGACAACCTCTCTAGCTGCAACTTTACATCGTTTTTCAGAAATTTTTGACAGTTTTCAAACCTAAAGCACTTTTTTTCTCTTTCATTTAATTTAATGTCTCTCTCACATGAAAATCAGCAAAATTATTAATTCCCTCAAAATATCTTTCTCTTAGCTTTGCTACTAGAGGTTAATAGGACAACACTCACTGAACCAAAGAGACAAGTGTAAAGTGGACATCTGCATAATACTTCTAATTTGAGAGTGGTGTCACTGGTCACCTCTCCTCATGTGACTCTCATTAATGTAAATAATCTAAAGGGTTATTATAATTTCTACCACCAATGAATATAGAACTCTCATACCTTATATTCTCCGTCTTCCTTGGTTTCTGTACATCTCCCGTTGGCGAGCGCTTTCGGAACCTGTCCATCTTCTGGCCGAATACAAACGTTCACTGTCACGGTCCGTATTCAACAAGACAGTTGAATACGGACCGTGACAGTGAACGTATGTATTCGGCCAGAAGATGGACGGAGTCCGAAAGCGCTCGCCAACGGGAGATGGTGTACAGAAACCAATGAAGACGGAGAATATAAGGTATGAGAGTTCCATAATTAGTTGTTTTTCATAGCAAAAATCTACACATAGCATTTAAATGCAAAAATAAAAAAATAGTCTGACTAATGTGGAATAAGTAAAAAAGTAGTAAGTAAAAAATCCCACAAGTTCGATTAAAAAAAATAAAGACGAAAAAAATCACTATGCTTGAGCTTCTTTAACTCAGCAAGTTAAGATAGTAATTTTTAAACTTCATCATGATTGAACAATATTCCTTTTTCATTTAAAAAATTGTGTTGAGTTTCAGTACTGTTTAAGCTCGCACTATACATGTTCGCACATTAACAAACTATGCCTGTCTTTGTACATTTAAAAGCGACATGCCAAATTTTATTAAGAAAAAAAGAACCAAATTAGGCTCATAAGCCGCAACATTAAAATTTACGGTATGAGTAAATCACCAATTGTTTAATATCATTGTGTGAGTTCAAAAAATTTTTATTTCATCAATTAATGAATCTGTATTGAATTCCTTTACGCTAAACTAAATATTACGACTGCTACAGCACAAAAACGATTTTTCGCGCGCACTTGACATTGTAAATAATCCCATTTATTACTTCTACGACTTTTCTCAATAACGAACTTAGTCCTTCGTTTTTCCTTTTACAACTTTGTGTTTCTTAATGAAATCAGCATGAATATCATTAAGAAACATTGTAGAGTGCTAATAGAAGATGTGTGTGTGCGTGTATTTGTGTATGTGTGTGTAAAAAAAAATGTTTATTGTTACTTTGAAACTTACAGAAAACCATAATTAATTAATTAATTTCCTTTATGTATATATATAGTGAAATTCTTTGGAGTGTAACATATCTAATGTAATATATCTTTATATACACAAATTTAATGATGATTTACATCACAATACTAATCCCTCATAAGCGAAAAACATTCATTACTCTCACATGACTTTTCCACAAATGAAAGAATTCTTTTCTACACTTAAATTTTCAGGTATCCCCTCCCTCCTCCTAATCAATTTCAATCAACATACAACTCACCATTTCATTTAAAATTAAAAGCGTTATGACAAATTTCATTATAAAAAAAAGCAGAAACTGAAAACGCTTTTTAACCTCGCAATACATTCAAGTAATCACCCACTCCCATTGGTCCGTTTTTCTCAAAAGCCTTTTTTTTATTTTTTTTTTTAAGCATTTAACAGAGATTTTTATTTTAAAAAATTAGAACTGTGGCCTTTAGAACGTTGACATACAAATACATAAATGTAGCACGCACACACACACACACACACATAGTAGGTGTATAGTAGGAAGGATCGGAGACATTACCGAAAATATTTACAAAATTCTGTCATAAGAACAACCTCAATAGCTACATTTTCTCAGGATTTTCAAAAATAAATAAATAAATAAAACAATTAGAAAATTGTAGGGAATATAATAATTATTTTCGAAGTTGAAATTATGTAGAACTAAGAAATTTGAAAAAATTAATAAAATTCAATGTACCATTTCTTCATTCAAGGATACTAATGTAGTAAATCTAAAATTAAGCACCTAATTTATGCGCCATCGCAAGTTTTATTTAAGTCAATTAAATTATTTTATGATTAAAGAAAATTATTTTTCTGAATATTCAAAATGACAAATTATTCAGAAATACTCACGTAATCGGAGGGTGAGCTTCTGAATTAATCCAAAGAAAGAAGTTTCCGAGGCAATGGTAGGCTTGCCAAAAACAACTCGCTGAAAAATTCACTTTTAACTTTTAAGATATATTCCACAAATCACTAATTGATTTGGGGCACTAAGAAAGAAAGGCACCACGGATAGAAACCATCGAGGGTTATGCAATGACTGAGTTCCACTCTTATCTGACTGATGTTTTAATGGTATTCGATAACTGATAACAGTTCAGAATTTCTTTCCATAAGGCTCAATTAATTTAAATAAAGGATAATAATAAATTTAATAAAAAGTGATCAATCACATGGAGGAAATTATTTTTATTTTGTCGTATTTGGCAAGGCATGTGAGGGCAGTAGAGGTGAGAGTTAAGAGAAGTGGTATGGCGCGAGCAGGCCCCGACAGCTACTGAGCTCGATCAAGGAGCCCTGATAACAGCCACTTGTGATATGAGATAACAGTTTAGTGAGAGAGGACCGCTGCATTATGTAAGTGTGTTTCTCTTAGAGGCCTGGGCCTTGGGACGCTCTCTTCGCACAAATGGGGCCCCCTACATCTCGTCCACAGTCAGGCGCAAACCCACGGCGACCTTCTCACCACATACTTATTGGAGGAGATGTGGAATAGAAACGTCACCCACGAATTTTACTGCTCTACCAGTCATGGAAAATGTATAGAACAAAATAAGTGTAAAATTTAGTATTATATAACATTATTTAATGTACTCCCGAAGTATGGATGGATGAGAATTCCAATCCAGGCCGTCGTATTCGCAAGCTTGGTGATGGCCAGTTAGTGGATTGGCTACTCCGTAGATCTTCGATGGCTGGCTCCCGATGCGAATTCTTGGTCACCAGGTAGATTAGGTGCTGTCCATTACATTCCTGATGGTGCCTCGCCGACGCATGGTATGATGCAATTCTTCCATACCGCCGAACCTCTTCCTGAAGGCCGCAGATTTCCTCTGGATGGTACAAATTCCTCAACCACACAATGAACAAAACCGTAGTCCTTGGTCATAGTAAATAGTCTGGATGGACAATTGGGGTTGGGCAGTTGCAGATTCCTAACTCGCTGGTCCGTGATCTCTTTAAGGTGGAACAAACTGCTTCTTTATGCGGTAGATGGCGTTGTTAGTTATTATTTTATAAGGGCCTTCCCAGGCACTCTGGAGTTTAGGAAAGTACTCCCGGCTCCTTCGAGGATTATACAGCCATACCAAGTATCCTGACTAAAAACCTTTCTTTTTTTTTTTCATGTTGATATCGTACCATTATTTCATTGCCATAGGAAGTTGGTGCGAACATTCTCGTGAATTTCGTCCTTTCTTTTTTCGCAGATAAGTGAGATAGTCTTCACCAGCGATATTTTCGTCGGGTTAAATCCAATTTCAAGTTATGAGTATAAGGCAGACGAAGTTCCTAACCGAACAACACATTGGATGGAATCTGTCAGGTGGTCTATTTGAAAGCAAGAATAATTACTGGTCCCAGTCTCGTTGGAGATAACCTCTGACAAGTATCGTCCTATGGTCCTGTTCGAGCGCTCCGCCAAACCATCCGACAGAGGTTGAAGTGGTGTCTCACAGATGCAGGCGAAAACAGCAGACTCAAAGATTCATCCTTGTTAGAATGCTTCTTGATTGTTAGGGCGTACTCTTCTACCAATTTGCTTAAGTAGTCGGTGGCCAGAAAGATGTATCGATACCTTCGTCTGCCTGAGGAAATGCACCTGCCACATCAATTGCTTTACCTCCAAATGGGATCCCCACATTGTATTTCCTCATTGAGGTCTTCTGCCTCTTCATTGGAACATTAGAAGCTGCACAAATCATACGTCTACACCAGTCCATTACATCGTTTTTAAGGTTTGCCCAATAGTATCGGTCACGAACTCTTTCCAATGAACGATCTATCACCAGAGGACATAATCAATGTGTTTGACACATAAATACCTACTGTTTACAATCATGTTAGAGTATGTGTCTCATAATATCTAAGAGTATGAATTCCGTTTCGCAGTGTGAATCCATTAAAGTAACAATAGGATAGAGAAAGTACCAACTGTAAGAGAATTATTGTGATCAATCTGTGGCTAAATTCAACCTTGGGACACATTACATTGTTGGCAAATGCTCTGGAGTGACTATTGCATGGAAAGTTCATATTCTGAATGAATGTGTAGAGGGGTCAATCGTCAGGCAAGGTATTTTGCAGACAATAGTTACCTGACTGGTAGTGTTGGAGTGGCTGCTACTTAGTAAGCTGTTGGTGGAAGAAGGTGGTTGCTATATGCTGGGCTGGTTGCAGTAGTCATCTGGACTTCACTGCTATCGAGTTCGTGCCCCCCCCCCCTCTTTACATTTGAGAGAGAAGGTATGAATTTGGCAAAGGTAGAAGTGAGAAACACATGTAGGTATGGTAGTACAACTCAGGCTTAGTCTCTGAGCCTGTTTGATTTTGAAATATCAAGTACTACTTTTAAATATTTATTTATTTATATATGTCAACTAATAATAACATAATAAATAAAAGTAGGTGACTAATTTGCATTATAAGACGAAGAGAATAAAGAGAACATGATGACACTCTAGATATGACCTCTAAGCTGCCTGAAAAGGAAGAGTGTGGAAAATTCTCACCTATGATATTTACAATCTTAAATATCTTTGTAATTTACTTATTTTTGAGTAATGGAGTAATAATACTTTGAGAGTACATTATTTTTAAACAATGTTATAGAATACTAAATTTTACACCTATTTTGTTTTATATATTTTTCTTAACATTAATAATAACAAAAATTTAAGTTTTGTGCGCCCTTTAAACCCCCCCTCATCCTTTACCAATTTTAGTGTGAGTGATACACACACACATATGTATGTATGTACTTATGAATATTTGTGTATGTGTGTGTATATATATTGGTTTAGAATGAACTAAACATTCTTCTTAACTGTGTAATTAATAGTTATTTGTAAGTTAAATTAAAAACAATGCAAGAAGTTAGGAAGAATTTTTCCAATGTTAAAATATGAGAAAGCAAAATAGTTTGCTGTCATAAAAGATAGACAAGAGTCTTTAGAACAATAATTTAGTCAGATTCCAAGTAGAAACGTAGTAGAATATTTTGTCTTTGACTATACAATTTCTGTGTAATCGGAAAAAAAAAAGACCTATTAGAATGATGCACTTTTCATTTTATATTTCTGTTAATTATGCACTTATAAAATCAAGGATATCGAACATGCAACCCCTCAATTAGTGTGGTTCTAAGACAAATGCTCCAGTTTAGGCAAGATATAAATATAGAGTTATAAAGGTTCAGTTAAAATTGTGGAACAATGAGATGATACTAGAAGTTGTTAGCCATAGTTAGTTAAGTCAACAGGAATTGGAAACCTGAAAATTATAAAGTAAAACAAAGTTTAACAGAGTAAGAATATATGCCATGTGAAAATTTATTTTTTTCTATTTTTTTTTTAATGAAGGGTAAGCAGATAAAACATCTGTATGAATTAGTCTACTCACCAAACAACCTTTATTTTAAAATCAATTTCTAATAATTTTGTTTCAATTTTTTTTTAATATTAAAAATTACAATTTCAATCTATGGTGGGTCTGCAGACTGTGACACTTGGTCTGATAATATACATATTTCGATAAGTTATCTGTTATCTTTCTGTTTCTAGAGAAATCTAATTTCATGATTTTTTTTTCACTGGTATTTAATGCCATGAAAAAATATTCTCAAATCAGAAAGCTTTCATTATAACTTGAAAAATCATGCACATTGGAGGCTATTGCATGTTCTATGTTATTGAATTTCAGCAAATTGCACCTGGGGATCCAAGGGCCTCTCACAGCAAGATATGAGTTTCTTCTTCTTTCCAACGAGAAGAAAATCATGTAACATTCCTGGGAAAAATCTAGAAGTAGTTTTCAAAATATCACCTTAATTTTTTTTTGTCAATGTACCAGTTTTTATTAAGCAATTTAAAAATTATTTTCAAGAATTAGTATTAATTTTATCTGATTTAAGGTAAGTAAATTGTTTTAGATTATAATTTTTAGGCTATATTGCTCATACCTTCTTTTTTAAAGGCATTTTTAAATCATTTAATTTAAAAAAAATTTNCTAAAATTAATATTAAATTCTTAAAAATATTATGATACAATATGTAACAATTAATTACAAATTATAAAGAGAAATGTGAAGCTACGCTTGTAAGACAGGTCTCTCATATTTCCCTTCAAGATGTTCGTTTGTCTGAGAATAACCGGTACCTCCCTGGAAAAACAATTAAAGTAATATTAAAATAAGCTTAATGCAATAAAATAGATTTTTTTTTTATTTTAGTATAATTAATAATAAATAAAATAAGAGCTTTGGTTTGTGTAATTCACTTATACAATTTCAATCAAATATTCCAATACAAAAAGCTGATCATACTTTTAACTACAATGCAAACATTAGTACAGTACCCTAGACTTCTATATTTAACTCTTATTATTAAGAGTTAATGAATATGTGTTTATAAAGTTGTATTAATTCACGCACCCATGCATGCGTTGACGCACGCACGCACACATATACACACACACAAACATTGTTACAAACACCCAGAAGAGGGTCGAGACTCGACAGAGAAGGCCCTGGATCAGTGGGGACTGGCCTGGACCTCTGCAGGTAAAAAAAGGCTAGGCCTAAACCGAGACTCTATATAAGCAGCTCGCCTGCACCTCGAAAAGAGTTCCCGCAGTCAGTCTTGAGTTTCTGTTAAGTGATGATAAACAAATTGTGACAGTTCAGTGATAGATTGCAGTGAACATTTTTAGAGCTTCCTTATTTATCATTATAAAGTAACTGTAAGTAAAAGTTGTCATCTTTAATTGTATAATAGATATAAGGGCAGTAGTAAATGATTGTTTACTAGCAGAAAGCATATTCGATAATAAATTAGAGCTTTAGTATTGGTAGAAATAGGTAGAAATTTTATTCACCCATAGCCTATAACAATTTGGTGTCAGAAGAGAGCTCAATTTTTTTTCCTGTAGTTTTTAAGAACTAAGTTTTGTATAATAAAATGCATGCTAAAAATAATGAGGACTAGAGGATCGCGATAGATACTTCTGGATCAAAGTCAATACTACAACAACCCCTTCGTTAAACTTTAATAGACTAAGGAGAAAATCCAGACATTTTTGTTTTTGAAACAGATTTAAATAAATAAATCATCTATTATTTTACAAAATAAATCTACTATTTTAGAAAATGATATTTCTGTAAATTCTAATGTTCCGGAAAATAAGTTTACTGCTTTATAATTTGTTGAAAATTCTACTGCCATAGAAAATAGGTTCGTGGAAGATTCCACAGCTCTAGAAAATTAGTTAAGTGTTTTAGAAAATAAGCTCTTGGAGAATTCTACTCCCCTAAAGAATAAATTGTTAGACTTTTTGAAAAACAAAATATCAGAAGTTAACAACTGTAAAAAATAGGTTAGTCACTATAGAAATTAACTATCAAGAAATAGTAGAATCCATTCAAAATAAATTAGACAGTAAATTAGTTGGTAGTCTTAAGTTAAGAGTGGAGTCTACAGAGAGCCGACTTGCCCAGACACTTGATGACCCACACGACATCGTGAATATTACCGACTGTGAAGTCTCCAGGAAGAGGACACATTTCAGCCTGTTCTGACAACTCCGGTGCAACATGATTTCGGTCTTGGATGGGAAGATGCCCTTGGTGGACTTCAAAATGCTTTTCGGGATAGCAGCTATTGAGGAGGGATGGTTGATGGGGACAAATGCTTCTGCCCTGTTTGCCCCTCCAAGGAAATGAGATGGGAGTTCTTCAAACAGTCCTTGAGGTGGTGTGGTACAATTTCAAAGAACTGATGAAGAGGTTAGAGATCCGGTTACCGACACAAGGACCAATTTTACTGCACACAACTCAGGAAAATGGAACAGAAGCTGAACTAGTCACTGCTAGAATTCAAAGCTGATATCGCCTGACTGATAGGAAATGCTTCCCCACCCTTACAGTCCATATGTATAAATTCCTGGACTGACTCTATGAGCCTGAGACCTAGCAGGCAGTCAAGGTGGCCCAACCAAAGACCCTTAGCAATGAACTGACACGAGCAGTGGAGTTCAAAGCAAGGCCGAGGGTGTAAGAGCTCCACAGGAATCAAAAGGAATTTCAGTGGCATCAAGGACTGGAGCAACAGGGACCAAGAGTGGACAGGACACTTCATCAGACACAGGGTGGAAAGCATCTGTTTTAACAGGTAACCAAGCATTCTTCACATTAGAAGCCTTCGAAGAAAAACCTGAGTTGGAGCTTCTTCAATCTGAGGAAAAAGATTCGTTATTTGAAAGCCACAAAGCTTGTAATTAGCTAATTCTATGGCAGCAAATATGGATACCACCTGTAACCTTCTCCAGCAGTCTTGACCTGTTCTGGGACAGACCAGTCTTAAGGAGAGGGTCTTAGTATGATTAATATTTAAATCCTCAAAGTAAATTGAAATGTAAAAAAGAATAAATTGTTAAATCTTAATTAAATAAGTTCTTACCCTTTGCATGGGAATGATATCCTTCTCAGTCAATTTTTCTCCAGATAAAGGGTGAACCCAACCATCTTTCTTGATGATTTTTTCAACACACTCCATAGTTACAACATCTCCACTAAAAAACAGAATACTAAACTATTTGAACAGGTTCAAAATATTTACAAAAGTAAATTTAGATAAAAGTATGAATGATTTAATCTAAAATTAAAACAAACAAAAGTTAATATTCAGCTACATTAAACACAAAAATAACATAGATAAAGGCCAAATTACAGTGAAATTTGTCTTTCAAGTAATGTTGGGAACAAACACAACAATTTTAAAATGTCAAAGCTTTAATTTTACATTGATTTAACCTAATTTTAGAATTTGCAATGGATTTTCATTGTTATACAGTTTATTTACATTTTTATTAAAAATCATTTTACTTAATGATATTATTTCCATAACATTGAATGGTTAAAAAAAAAAAAAAATTCCTTTATAAAAGAATAATATCATCGATTCAGAATAAAGCAATATATATAAACTACTTCTTTAAAAAACTGCAGAGAATTTTGTGTTCATTCCAAACTATTAAAAGGTGATGTATTGTCAGTATACTNAAAAAAAAAAAATTTCAAATTTTATTTATTGTTAATACTTGCTTAGTAGATATTAAAAAGTATTTGGATGGAAAGTATATACTATTAATTTGGATACATGTGTCAATGCCAGGACATATTAAAATATCATCTAATATTTTAAAATCTGTAAACATTAGAAGAATATTAGAAGAAATTCATAAAACAGTTTATGAAATTTGACTTATTTTCTATCACAATCTTAAATATTTATTAATTTCATTCAAATTTCTATTCAACATTTGCTAATTAGAAAGTATAAACATGACACCTCAACAAACTAGAGATTGTTTATTTTGTAGTTTTAAAAATTTCAACAGCTAAACAATTTCCTAGCAAATAATTAATATTTATTATAACAGTTATAAACCCATAATAAACAGTAACTTTAAAATTATTAAATATAATTTTAATATTACTTCTTTTAACTTTAGAGATGATTGATTTCATTCATAATTGGTTTTTATCATTTTTATTTGGATATATAAGATTCCTTCTTTTTTTTTTTCTTTTTTTTTTTTTTTTTATGTAAAACAACACCATGCATTTTTCTCCAGTCTTATTAAGAACCAGCCTAAGATAACCACATTTGTACATATTTTTGTTTATTCAACTATTTTTTCAAGCATTAAATTATTATTCTTTTTAATCTTTTTATTTTTTAAAGTTATTANGAAACTAAACATCAACTTATTTTTAATAATTAATTAAATTATTTAAAGCCTGGTGAAGTGTGTGTGTATATACACTTATGCATGCGTATGTGTTTGTTTGTGTGAGTCAGTGTGTGCGTGTATTTGTTTGAGTATGTGTGTATTGGAAAGGCTCTGATTTTGATCTTCTACAAGAGTATTGATAAGGGTTTGAAGAACTCTAATAAACTTATAAATATGTTTTATTAAGTAGACCTTTAAAGGAACCAAAACATTAAATGCAACTGAGAAAAGACTGAGCAGAGGAAAAAAATTAATGTGTTGTTGTGTGAGCTATGAGTTATAGTTAACAATACTATGTTTTTTTGTTTTTTTTATAAAAGCCCATTTAAGAAACTAGAATAAAGAAAAACTTACGTAGTTCGTATTACTGCACATGGAACTGAATTGTTCAGTATATCATGAGTTACGGCACACATATATCTGTTTTCTTTCAGAATTAATGATTTTTTATCATCTGGATCTTTTACCATAGTAAATTTAACATCTATGAGATCTTTGAGCCTCAAAGGTTTCCCAGTCATTGGACAGTAAACTGTTTTATCCTGTAACTCAAACAAACAAACATAAAAATCTAATAACATGAAAGCTGTACAAAAACTAGATTAAATTAGTAACATTTAGTAATCCTGTCCTACTACAACTCCTAAAAATAATATTTTTAGTATTAGTAAAATTAGATCAGATTAGATTAGATCCACCAATGAAAATAATATTGCTATACCTTTAATAATATGTCACTATCTATATTTGCTACATTATAAGTTTCAATACAAGAACAAAAAAATATCATATTCTGAACATTCTTAAATACTGACTATTTGTTAAAATGTTTGCATTCTGTCTATCATGAGTAAATGCAAGATTTTCCAAACTGTAGAGCCAGTCAGAGCTTCCTAGGGAAACCCCAGCACTTCTATAATTTTTTAACTTCTACTATGTGTAATATTTAGAAATGCTTGTGTAATTCAAATATTCTTTTTGTACAGTTGCCTAGGTCAAGGATCCTTTCTCATTCCTAAACCCACAAAATACTTCATTTGTTATTAAAATTGGATGTGGGAAATGAACGGGGGTTTAGAGTGAGGGCAAAATTTATAACTTTAATAGTGTTTTTGTTAATTAAAATTGGTCAAACAGGTTTTTTAATAAATTTAAGTTGAAATTTGATTTTTGGCCTATAAACAAAAAGGAATTTATGAAGAAAATTATGGGAAATTAGTTTTTCCCTGACTTACAATACTTTCAAATATCCTTACACTAACTCATAAAACTATTTTTTGGCAGAGTCATATTTGCCCCCAGCAATATCTTTTTGATCTTACAGTATTAATCCTTATATTTGTATAAATAAATAATGAAGCATTACATTATGAACAAGATTAAAATAATTCAAAAAGGCAACTCAATTCTAAACCAAAAATTTAAAAAAAAATTAGCTGTGTTTAATTAATTATCTTAGTAGTTTTCAGTAAAATTTAAACCACATTTAATATAGGAAACTAAAAAAAGGAAAATTAGGAAAAAATAATGTTATCTCAACTTACAGGTTTATTAAGTTTCTTTTCTTTTGCCATAGGAGTTTTAGATGGAATCCAAAAACTAGGTAGGTTCCTATCTCGACCATTTGACATGTTTGAAACTGATGGTCCCACTCCATTCTGTTTTTCTACAAGCAAAGAAAAAATTAAAACAAAAACTCACTCAGGTAAAAAATATTTTTCTATTAATGTATGCAGCAGAAAGAATACGGGATATTTAAAAACATGTTGGATCTGTCAGTGGAGAGGTGATAGGGTCTTGAGTTTGATGATGTTAAAGAAACCTACACATAGCTTAGGAAATGTATTGTTTAGGACTTTATTTTTATTTTTTTTTTTTTCTGACAGTATGGAAATCTAGAGAAAGGCCCAAAATAAGCAATCACCAGGGAATGGCAGAGGGGATGGGAGAGGACAAGAAACCTCACACAATAAACTTGAATCAGGACAGTTGTGTACAGACATAATGCAGTAAATGTCTTAAAATAAACAAATGCTATATAAACCTGGAGTACTGAAATTGCTTTTGGTCAAGATTGACTAACCTATTAGTCAAAATGGACAATCAACTTCCATTCAAAATGTCCTACGGACTGGCCAACTAATATTTTACTTGGTAAGATAAATTTAGAAAAATTACTATATTGAGTGTTCATGCTCCCACAATCAACCACTGGAGAAATGGAATAGTTGGAGGAGGATTTGGACATGACCGAGATACAATATGAACCTCAATACAAAAACAGAAAATAAATTTAAATAAAAGGGAGAACATCCTCATCAGCTTACATGAACAGTTCATGAAGTTCTAGGAACAGCTAGAAGAGAAAACCGATCACTCGAGAATGATGATAAGTGTAAAATTACCACAGCGGCTTGTCAAACAATGATCAGTAGATGGACAAGGGGTACTGCTGAAGAATGTAAGAGATAGAGAAATTTGAAGAAGAGACTATATGGTAAAAATATGGAAAGATGGGGCAGCACAATTCCGCTAAACCAGGAAATTGGAGAGTCTAAAAGAGAAAAAAATGCGCAAAAATTCTAACAGAATAAAATAGAATATGTAGATAACATACATTAAAAGCTATATATATATATATATATATATATATATATATATATATATATATATATATATATATATATATATATATATATATATATATATANTATATATATATAAAGATAGAGTCCTTTTGAGAAATGCAGAGTCCTGCATGGTAGAATGGAGAAGCTTTCGAGGGCTGTTAAATGGAGAGGGAGAAATACATAATGAACAGTGCACTAACATACCATTTGAAGGAGATTTAGAGCACTTGATGATGAGGAAGTCATCTAGGCAATTAATCAATAAAAAAACAGAAACCTCAAGTAACAATGACATCAGCCCAATTATTCAAGCAAGGAACAACTGACCTTGTCAAATCTTTTAACCTCCTTCCTATTTAATATCCCTCCCCTGATGTGCCTATCGAACATGCTCTTCCCATTTTGCCAAATGGGAAATCAAACTGTGTAGATTAATGCAAAGAAAATCTACAACAGACAAGATTTTCAGTATTAATAGGATTCTGAAAAAAGGGAGAAAATTACAATTTGGAAAAATTATAAATAGAAATTGAATTTGAAAGACATATTATTTGTTAGATGCTTTTAGGAATTTAGAACTGGTCAGGATAAGCAGAAGAAGGGCTCTCATAGAATTTAATTTAGGTTCTAAACTTGTTACCTGGTAAGGATAAACATGACAGGTATATCAAATTCTTTATTCAAGTTTAGAATTAGTTCAAGAATTTGGGAGGCTTCTCAACAGTATAGAGTAATGAGGCAAAGAGCTTTTGTAAGCATCTTCTTTAATTTCCACCAATAAAAATTTGCCAGAGTCCAACACAGTTCAGCTACTAGCATATGCTCATGTTGGGTCTGACCACTTATTGTGACATCGTTGGCAAATCATTTTACGTTGTATTACAAGAATTCAACATGCTTAATCGCTCTGAAACTAAACATCAACCATAATACAGTTTTCAACCATTTACATAAAACTGGGTATCAAATAAAACTCAATACTTGGGTTCCTCATGAATAAACAGAAAAAAGTTAAATGGACCGAGTTTCCATTTGAACTGCTATTGAGCCATTTTTTAAATGATTGATTACAGATGATGAAAAGTAGTTTACAAATGATAAAGTAAAAAATATAGGTGGTCAGGAACTCAGAGGAACTTCAAAAACAGTAGAAAAGCTAGTATCGATACCAAAGTAAGATGATGCCAAGTTTTGGGTGGGATCAGAAAAGAATCGTTTATTAAGAGCTCAAACCTGGCCAAACCATTAACTTGATTCTCTACTATCACAAACTTATAATTAAAGCACTCAAGGAAAATGGCCAGAATTTATCATTATGAATGTTGTTGTTTACCATCACGATAAATAATAAAATAATGGGTTTAGTGACTCAGCAAAAATTGAGAGAGAGCTGAGCAACCTTTTTCATGAGGGGAGTTAAATATTTAGGAGGCACTAAAAAATACTAATACTAAAATACTAAAAATACTTTTTCTTCATTGAGATGCTTTATTTTTCTTTTGTTAAACTACAAGCTTTTTCATCTTAATTATTTGCAGCACAGGAGAATGATGATTAAATGATTGTTTGAAAATTCACTAGATAATACTGAGAGTGATTGTTTCTGTTGAAAATAACTATATTCGCCAGCTGTATCACATCTTCTGAAAATGAGGAGATGTGGTATCAGATCTACAAAGGAATGTATCACTAATAGAGATGATTTTCCTTCTATTATTTTAAGGTGTTATTTTCAATCAGCAGTTCTTAGTATCCATATTGGTTAAGCAATTGTAAAAGGCCAATTCTAAAGAAAAATGATCTTCTTCAAAGATTTTTCAGCATATAAGATTTTATTATTCATTTATTAATAATGAAGTAACTGTACGAACCCTTAAAAGAGTTGACTGAATTACAGACAATGTTCTTTTCAATATTTAGGAAGTCATTTATTTTGGAACGCTTTTCAGCATCAGCAAGTTCTTCTAGTTCAACCTATAAAAAAAAAAAAAAAAAAAAAAAAAACTTTTTTTTTAGTGCTTTAAATTATGAGTGTTTATTCTGTATGCCAATTGAAATCAAGGAGTGGACATACTGATGAGTAGTTGTATTCTCCTCTGTAATACAGTATAGTGAAAAAAATCTAATTTAATGATATAGATAATATATTATATACATAATTACTAATTTAATTAAATTCATATNAGAAAGGACATGGATGTAAAAGTTTTTTGTTGTTTTTTATATATTTTTTAAGTAATAAGATATAATTTTATTTAATATCTGCCTTTTGACCAGCTGTTTAAAGAGAGAACAGCACAAACCAGACTTGCATTCTTAAATACCTTCCTTATAATATATTTTCTGCCAAACATATCTGATGTCTTTGGGAAATATCATGGAATATACACATAGAAAATTAAAAATTCTGCTTCATACATACATGCATGCATGAATGCACGCACACACGCACGCACGCACACACACACACACACACACACAAGCAGGTGGTGCTCACATCCAATTTTATCCTAACAGTCTAAAATTATAATAAAGGTGTAGACAATTATAATTTTTGTCTTCATCTATATTTCACGGCACCCATCTGACCAACTACTTTTATAGATAAAACTAAGTTTATGGGTAAAGTTGAAAACCTAAGAATTTGTAAAAACCAAAGTTGTAACAGCATTTTCAGAGTGAAAATTTTTTTATAAATTTGAAATCTGAGAGAAAAAAAAAATTATCTTAATCATCTACTATTTAAACTTAGAAGAGACTTGTGGAGGTACAGTTCTCTAAGTGTCTTTTGTAACTTATATTTGGATGAGAAGAACGAAAGTTCAGAACAATAGAAGCTACTACTGGTTAGTGGTAAGAGCAAAGGGATCATTATTTAAAACAAAAGTTTTCTTTAATTTTAATCTTTAAATTACAATATTAATTAAAGACATTGAGAATGGTGTCATTGGTTACAATATACTCACACCTTATGTGATTGATATTGAATGTCTTTTTTTTTTTTAATTCATTGTGGTGATCAAATTACAAAAAGTTTTAATATAACAGAATGTAATAAATAAATAAAAGTTTAATAAAAAAAAATTAAAGACTAGTGAACGTTTTTGTTGACAATAAATTTTGTTGCACCTATTTGAATTCTTTAGATAATACCACCTAAAGTATTCTAAGNAGATTATTAAAATAGTTATACATATTTATTAAATTGAATAGTCTGCATAGGAGATCCTTCGTTAATATTGTACTGCATTAATTGTAAAATATTTTGCATATATCCTCAATTTTAATATTTCAGAACAATGGGATTTATAATTTACACACACACAATTATACACATACATGCATACATATGATTTAGACTAGTTCTATATTACAATGCTGGACAATAAATTTGTTTATTTTAGCAAGAAATTTCGTTAGTGAATTAGTCTCAATATGTTTATAATTAAAGTTCTTGAGCAAATTCAATTCATTTGATCAGATTTAGATGTGTAATCTCAACTCATACCTGTTAATTATAGTTTTGAATTTAGATCAATTTTAATCATAGAATAAGTTGTTTCGATATTTACTTATACTTATTGCTACATTTATTTGAATCCTTACTTGCAGTGGGGTGAAGCATATATGATTACACTTTTTCCAGAACCATTCCGTTCGCGGCAGGAAATCGACATTTAAACACCTCTCCACTCTTCTGGATCTCAAGCGTGATTGCAATTGCAGGTGCAGTAATCGATGGAAAAACTCTTATTATCGCTGGGGGTGCAAGCCCCGAGAATCTTCTCGAAATTATTACAGAAAAAAAGGTAAAAATGATTTATTCCTGCTTAATTTATAAATAAATATAATAAAATCAGAAGAAGAAAAATGAGTCCATCAGTAGCTGCATAAACTTATTGAATTTCTCAGTATTGTAGTTTATGAATTTTTTTATTTCAACTTTCCATGGCATCCAATCTCCACACACATTGAATGTATATTTTATCAATAAAAAAATCTGTGTTGAGTATTATACAACTAAACCAAATAAAAAAATTTTGTATTTGAAATTCACATTTCAACATTGACATTAGTTTAATTTCTCCTCTTTAAAAAAACTCTGATTTATTCTTTGTATTAAAAAGTGATATACAAAATATCATTAGAAAAATAACTAATTCTGACTCATAAGCAAAAATTTAAATTTTTGGCACAGCTAACTGTTCAGTTTTGCTGTGAACTCCTAAAATATTTCTTTTGTCAATGAACAAATGTGATGAATTTCATTACTGTAAGCTAAATATTATGCCTACTACATTAAAATAAGTTTTTTACTTTCACTTGACATTGAAGGTAATCCCCAACTTCTACTGGTTCAATTTCGGTCAACAAAAACTTATCTTTTCATTTGGCATTTAAAAACTATATGCCAAATTTCATTAAAGAAAACAGAGAACTATGGCCTGTAAAGCATTGACACATATAACTTAATGAACATGAATGTACAAACTTCATCAATATAAGAAAGACTACTGGGTTTAGCTTCCTGAGCTGTTAATTTTAATTTAGAACACAAGCAGTATTTGAAAATGTCTCCATAGATACAAAAACTAATGATGGAGAGTTGAATGACTCGATAGTACAAAATATCAAGAGGGAGGTTGCAAATTTAGACACAATTTATCACACAAAAAAATAATAGTTGAAAATGTCCATTTAGGAAATGATATAAAGTTCCTAATTGCTAATTTCAAATTAACTTTATAAGGAGCATATGTTTTATTCAAAAACTAATTTACAAATAGAAAACTAGAAGTTCTTAAAATTTGCAGTCTTTGACCTTTCTTAATGTTTTTTGAGAGAATCAAGTGGTAGCAAAGTCATGGGCACAGTATCGACTCTTCTGAAAGTAAAAGTAATTCTTAATTCGGGAATTTTAACTCTAGTTAGTACACAGATTGTGAATTAAAAGACAGACCCTGTATGAAAAATGTGTTGATTCCCTAACACTTTATTGTTTAATCACTAACAACTCACAACTCAATCCTGGCATAAAAATTAATGTAAATACTCATATAATGTGGGGCTCAAACTCTGAATAGACGAGGGGATCCATTCGAATCTCTCTAACCTAATACTGTGGGTTTAAATCCAACCCTGGGCAAGCTTTTTTCGAGAAGCAAAAGCTTGACAAAAGCAATAGATGGTTAAAATAGGGTGGCTACTTGAGGATCTGTTGAGGATCCTGACAATATAAAGGGATATCCCTAAATATGGTTAAATGGAGGTTAAATAGTTAAATAAATAAAAAAAAATTTTTCTTATACTTTTCTGAGTATGTTACACAGGAGCTACGTAATGTAAGCAGATTATCCATGTTTCATTAAAGATAGCTATAATTTAGAGCAAATGAAGAAAGTTGATTTAAAAGCCAGAGAGAACAAATGAATATAAAAAGTATGCCCACAATAGTTTGCTCTAGACTGGCCTGGGAAGGTGGAGTGGGGAAAGTGCTCTCCTCATCCATCGAAGTTACATTTGTAAATTTCTTCCTGAATGTGTGTTTTGTTTTTCAGAAAAATGAAATGAAAAACATAAACATTAGAAAATCACATTTCACACCTATTACATTCTATATTTCTTTTCAGGGAATTGCTCAGAAATCTAAACAGTTGGCAATACTTCCCAGTCATTCCCTTTTGTTTGTTTCTGGTCAATTTCACAGTATGTGGCCGAGCAGTGTCTTGGAAAAGTAGAGGCTCTATTTTATTAATTAAGCTTCAGCTTTCAGATGCAATGGTCCAATATTGTAAAGCATACTTCTGCAGTGAGAATTTGATGTTGATTCAGAATCTCAAAATGCACTACACCCTTGGCTGTCTATAAAACAATTAACAAAACTTTCTTTGGGTGGAGATCAGGTTTTGAAAATTTTTTTTGGTTTCTCGTCAGCCAACAACCACTGATATGATTGTCTAAAATGGCTTTACAAAACCCATTTTTTGTCGCCATTGGGATGATCCTGCCTAAAGAAGGTTCAATTTTTAAGCAGGAAGCTATTATTAAGATGCAGATATTAAGCGGCTTACCTAATTGGATGTTTTTTTTAAATTGTGCCTCCTGCTCAGAGAGGACACCTTATCCAATAAGGATCATATTTTTGGAGCAGCTTAAGTCACTTTTAACTCAGTTTTTATACATAAAACAAAATTGGCCTAACAAGAGTTTCAACTCAATAGTTTTTGACCAGTAAGTCAAAAGCTTAACAAGGCTGGATTTAATTAATCCTTCTTTTCACAAAGGATTAACATTTGTTTGAATGGATTAAAGTTCATTATTGAATTCATTAAATAACAAAGGCTCTAGAATAAACTACAAAATCGACCTTTTAAATGGCCTAGTAAAAAAATAGTGAGAAAGTAAACCTGAATTCTCACAGTGCTATGATGGATTGCTAACAAACACAGCAATTGCAAGTCAGTAATATTGAATATTTATCATGCCTTTACATGCTCAAATAATTTATTCATAAATAAAAGAGTTCAGAAAAACAAATATTAAAAATCAACAATATGTTATAATATGCTAAACTCTAAAAATAAATCCACATCTTAAAAATGTGTGCTCACTATACTTATAATTTTCATCCATAAATATGGTGTTGTAAAATATGTATGACATCCCGAATTATAGACTCCACCAGCATAGGTTATGTCCAAATTTAGTCCCTAAAAAATGGTATAAGTATGTTTCTTAACATACTTGAGATCTTACTTACCAAAGATTAATTTCTGCAATAACCAAAATCTGAAAGAGTTTGTTAACTTGAAACCCAAAGGGCACTAGTTTAGTAAATGGATCTGTTTATGTCTCCCAAGCCAGGCAATACATGTTTACGTCCAATCCTGAACAAACTTTATCCAAAAATAAAAGTCTATCCAGTGACATGGGTATGTAGAACATGGTAGCTACCTGTATAAAGCCCTTTCCAAGATCTTAATTGTTTATAAAGATGGTTAAGAAAAGTGGATAGTTTTAGCTACAGCGACAAATAGTTTTAAAAGTGCAACTGTCAACTGTGACAATATCATTGAATACAATACTCAAGAGACAACATTCTGACAGCAAAAGAGAGGGAGGTAGCATGCAGGTTTCTGGCTAGTTTTGTCCCAAAAGAACCCCTTTTGACTGCTACTCCCCCATAAAATTCGTCACAAATCTGTATATAGAAAAAGAAAAAAGCTCGATAAGGCTAACCCTAAGCTGTTTAAACATCAAGGTCTGTTGCAACTCAAGTCTTGTAGCAACAATCTCTAAAAACTTTTTTTTTTCTTTTGTTACTCCAAAATAATACAAAATATAAAAGATAAGAGGATATGATTTATACTAATTGCATTCAATAAATAATCTGCCCAAACTAATAATGAAGATGAATTTGAAATGAATAATGAAGAGAACAATTTAAATTTGGTCTTATCTAAATTGAACCAAACCCTTTGCTGATGTGAACCATTAATAGTAAATTAATGTTAATTAATTAGAGTAACATTCAAATATTTCTGATAAGAAATTCTAAATCCAAATAGAGTTCCAATACTTAAGAATGTTTAAATTCTAAAAACTATTATTATTTATTAGAATGACATAGTCACATTACAAAACATAGAGGCCTTAGGCAGAAAAAAAATTAGAAGTGTACATTTTTGAAGTCTACATATGGCCAGCACAGCTTTCTGCCTACCTACTTTTTTTCTCATTCAATGAAGAATTAGGAAATAAGTACTGAATGAATTAATAATATTGTGATTTTTTTTTTTTTTTTTTTTTTCAACAGTTAGATAATTTGAATATTGGCTGAAAAAGGCAGAGTATTCCCCTTACAAAGGGAAAGGTTTAAAAAGGACTTGATTGATCATTTTTAATTTTTTTATTAAAATTCTTAAATTATTTTTTGGAGACATTCATCAGACAAAACATATATAAACATATTTATGTGAATTGTAAATGTGGGATTACTTTACCACAATTAGTATCATGATTTATATATGGGTATAGTTTCCTAGCATTAATATTCTATCTATTTTTAAAAATGCTAAAAAAAGAATAAATTAGTCACATTTATTAAATAATCCCGGGAATGAATGCACAAACCATATCTAGTGTGAAATGTTGACAAGTAATAAAAAACAATCCATTACTATAAAAAGTAAATTGAGAGTCATTAAAATAGTAACATGTTTATAATCACTGGCAACAATTAGTATTAATAGATACAGAGGTTTACCAAATAATTAATCTTCATTGTTCATTCAAAAGAAAACTAGAATTGTTACATCACATTAAACAAAATAAGTAGCTGAAATAAAATAGATAACCTTAGAAAACTTTAGTGTAATTTGACTAAATTATGAATTAAAGAAATTTAAGGGTCCTAAGCAAGTAAAAACTGAATTATTTACCTTATTACAGGATTAGCACAAGGCTGCAAAGTCAAACAACAGCAATCAAAGCTTTTAATAGAGTCCTTTCCAACTCTTCTATTCTGTGTACCATAGCCAGAAGCTTCGGCATCCTTCTTCTTTTCATGATAAGTATAAACAGCTCCTGCAGTACAGTTCCTAGCATGTCTAGTCATTTTGCATATATAGATTTAATTGGGGGGGAAAACTTAATCTATTTATGCATGCAACAAACTTCTGAATCTAATTCAATGTAATAAAAATTCAATTATTTATAAAACCTATTTAAAAAGAATGAGCACAATTAGTAATGACCAAAACGTTCTAAATGTTTACAACCGAGAACTGAACACATAACCTGAGATTATAACCCTCTTGCTGTCAGCTGGTATAGCTTGGGAACATAGTTCCTAAATCATCTTCACAAGTTAACTTTCTACAGTATTACAAAAAACCTTAACATTTCATTTTAAATTACTTATCATAATTAATCGTATTCATAAAATTTATTCCGCTTCTACTTAATAAGATATTCATAAAATTTATTACAAGTTACAACCGCACACAGCCTTTTATAGAGCAGATCTCTTTCTCACCCAAGGCAGACTACAAGCCTTTGTAGATAATTTCAGGTCGACCTACTTGTCCTACAGCCGTGCTCATTTAATTTAAAATACACTCTAAATTGTTGGACTCTTGCATTTTGCAGAATCTACAACACTCGTATAAACTTTTTGTATCGTATGTCCATCCAGAATCTCAATACATTCGGTAAGATAGTTTTATTTTATTTATTTATTTTTGTTGTCTATAAAATGGCGACAAATGATGCCAACGTCAACCCTTACTTTCATTGTTTTATTTATGCTTTAATATTGTACCCTTCCTTATGCATTATTAGAAATTTAAAAAAGGAAATTTATTTATTTATTTTTTCCAATTGTCTATTAGTGCATAATGTCTCGATTGGCATACCTGTTTCTGGGCTTTGTTGGTTTATTTCTTTGTATCCCAGATAGCTTTAATTACTCTCAAATTTAGACAAATATTTGCAGAGAAATAAAGTTGTCCAATAAAAACCTAATTAATTGTCTTAATATCAAATTTTGGTCTATTTAAGTACTAAAATGATGCTGGCTCTAAATTCATAGAGATATTACTTATGTATTTTTAATTTTAGTCATCCATACTGCAATTTAGTTAATTGAAGTATTGATGATTTTGTGTAAGAGACCTATTGGCATTAGCTCTAAAGATGCAAGTTTCAGATTTTAGGTGTGGCTGTTAATATATATTTTTTATTCTCTTATCCCTTCCTAAATGTTACATTGTAATTAAAATTTGGATTACATGCAAAGAAAAAAAATTAACCAACTTACAAATTCATAATGAAATACCTTGCTTTTCTTTTATTTTCAAGCTACATAAAGTCCTTAAAGTTATCTATTAACCTATTTTAATGAGCATATATCTGTTAGTAGCTTCACTACTTTTAGAAAATCAATTGGATGTGTGGAATTGATTTTTTTTTTTTTTTTCAGTGAATATATAAAAGTATTCTCATACCTTATATTCTCCGTCTTCCTTGGTTTCTGTACATCTCCCGTTGGCGAGCGCTTTCGGAACCTGTCCATCTTCTGGCCGAATACAAACGTTCACTGTCACGGTCCGTATNGTGACAGTGAACGTTTGTATTCGGCCAGAAGATGGACAGGTTCCGAAAGCGCTCGCCAACGGGAGATGTACAGAAACCAAGGAAGACGGAGAATATAAGGTATGAGAGTTCTATATTCATTGGTGGTAGAAATTATAATAACCCTTTAGATTATTTATATAAAAGTATTATTAGTAAAGTAGTAGATGAGGTTTATTAGGAGAAGACAGTAGTTATGTTTATTTCCTGATGCCAATACAGGTTTAAGTTACAATACAATGCCACCTTTTCTCCCTCTTAGTTTTTCAACCCCATACTATTTATATGATACTTATTAAAATCTATATCAGCATTTGATAGTTATGTGTGAGAATGAGAATTAAAGTAAACTCATAGGTTGTAACATTATTGAAACATTTTACGTATTTTATGTTATGAGTTGTGAAAGTAGTGAGTTATGCATCTCCACTTATCTTCTTTACATTTTTAATCAATCGTTTAGAAAATTTATTTCCTTATTTTTTTTTTTTTCAAGTTCTTTTTAAGTTTCAAACAACTGTTTTGCGACTAATAGCAACTTTTCAAACCGTGTGTGACTACTGGTGTTATTAAGGTTTTATTAATCTTTAGCTTTCTTGCTTTTGACAGCAATATCCTTAATTTAGTAGCCAAGTGAACCTATAGCCAAAGTTTTCTTTGTGATATCACTTCTATGTGAAAACATGCTGGAAAATATCATCTACCAATTTCTAATATGCTGTTTCCCATTACTTTATAAATTGGGGATTTAGGAGTTTGCTCAAAAATTAAACAGGTCCTGCTTCAGCTAGTGGTCTCTAGGAATACATAAGTGCTGCACTTGGCCATCAATTAAATGCAAACATTGACTTTGTTTAGCAGCTAGTATGAAAAGCAAATGATTAGTTCTCTCAATTAGTAACAAGATAAATTATCACTTAAGAAGCAGCTCACTGGGGGGTACTCGAAAAAGGTAAGAAAAGGATTAATTAATTAAGAGAAAGGTAAGATTGAGGATTAGGATAACTTGACTCATTGTTAGGTTCACATAGTGGATAATTGAAAAAAAAAAAAAAAAAAACTTTTTTTTTAGTGCTTTAAATTATGAGTGTTTATTCTGTATGCCAATTGAAATCAAGGAGTGGACATACTGATGAGTAGTTGTATTCTCCTCTGTAATACAGTATAGTGAAAAAAATCTAATTTAATGATATAGATAATATATTATATACATAATTACTAATTTAATTAAATTCATATATTACTTAGTCAAAAATAGTTTAACAAATAAAATAAAGTTTTAAAAAATTAACATGTGTCCAATATGTAAAGTATTTGAGGAAAAAAAAATTTTAAGTTAATTTCCAGTGAAGAAATCAAGCAATTAGCCATGCTGATGAAAAGGGGGGTTTAGGAGAAATCATAATTATAATATCTTCAGTTTTATTTGAGCTGGATAAAAGTTTTATGTGTGTAAAATTTTATTCTCTAATGTTTGTTATATAAAATTTATGTGTAGAGAAATTTTTGAATGGAACTATGATAAGTGAGCATTTGCCCCACTCATCCACTCCCCAGCTAGTCTAAAGCAATGCTTAGTGGTCATACATTTTATGCTCATTTTTCTCTCTGTAAATTACCTCATACACCCTTATCTATCCATTTTTAATAAAACTTGAGAAATCTTATATGATGTAGCTCGTGTGGGATGGACTTCCTTCATTTTTTACTTTAAAAAATGTATTTGTGGCCTTAAATCCATGTGTATGTACTCCTTTTTGGAAGTTTTAAATATAAGACCATAACATACCAATTATTTTTATTTTTACAATGCTGGGGGCCTTTGAATTTGATAATTTTTAGTTGCTTAAATTTATGGCCAAATACATAACAAAACAATTATTAAAATCAGAGATAAAATTGTAAATTAATAATGATTATTTTAAATTTAATTATTTTTTTCTAAGTATTATTCTAACTTTGAATTAAGTTTTGTTTTTAAATTAATAACGATACATCAATGAAAATTTTAATTAAATGAAAGATTACTTTGCTGCTCTCTTAGCAAAACAACCATCTAGTTAAAACCCCTGGGTTTTTGAAAGAAGTTAATTTCTTAAAGAGGAAGCTCTTTTTTTGTGTGTGTGTAACATTAAAACTTCATACAGGTCCTTAGTTTTTTCTTCTAAATATTTTTTAGCATTATTGATTTTTTTTTATGTTTTTTGCACCCTTTAATATTACATTTTTTCTATTAGTTTATCCAAGTAATATGAATAATTGCCCAATTAATAATATTCTATGATGTTTTATTTGTTGGGGTTCGGTCAAGGTAAATCCAAAAATACAATTTTAAAAAAATGTGTATTTTTTAATTACCTGCCAATATTTCATGACATGAATATGGAATCCTGGTGATAAGACATCTCCTCTCACTTTTATGATAGCCCTGAAGATGATTTATGATATTAGCCGAAACGTTAGCAGATAATTAAAAAATAAACATTTTTATAAATTGTATTTTTGAATCTACCTTGACCGAACCCCAATAGATAAAACACCTACTAATAATTTCTGAAGTCAAAAATTCTCTATTTGGAATAATATTGCACTTTTTGTATATATATTTTTGTTAACAATTATTTTAGGAATGCACTCAAAATTGAGAGAGAAAAAAATTAAATTCTATCGGTTCCGGATGAGTCTAATTTTATATCAACATTCATCTTCAGTGGGTCAAGGTCAAAATTTTGCATGAAAAAAAAAATACATTTTTCAACCTGGGATTAAATTATTTTGTCGTTAGGCTTACATCAGTCAAAGCTATTGGTTCTAAAAGCGCTTAACTTCTGTCAAGGAAAGCTAAATTCTTGAGCAAAGTATGTTTTCTTGATTCATTCCTTGTTAAATTTAGTGTTTTATTAATTTGATCTTCCACTAAACTGTTAGTAATTTCAACCCCCTCATAATTTTCTGTACAATATAGTATAGATACCATATTTAGTTTATATGTATTATTTGTATTTATTGTGCTTGTTAGATTGTCCATATCTGATTTCTTGGGATCTTTTTTTTTTTAATGCTTCTATTGATTTAAATAAATACATGTTTTTGCAAAAAAATTAATTTACTTACGGATCACATTTTAGAATTGATAATTGTATCTACTTGTTATTATTTTTAGTACCTTCCTTTAAAATTATAACTTAAAAATTGATTGTACGCTTGATATTTACGTATTCATTATTTTTTCAGACCCCTTTGCTGATGCAATCAAGGGTTCAGATGATGATGTACAGGACGGTCTTGTTCATATAAGAATACAACAACGAAATGGTCGAAAAACTTTAACTACTGTACAAGGTTTATCCAAAGAGTATGACCTAAAGAAAATTGTTCGAGCCTGTAAAAAGGTTTGTTTTTTATTGTAATTTTTTGTATGTTGGTGATAAATTGAAATAATTATTTAATTATTTACTATCAAATCTGTTAATTTATTTATTTTAGGAGTTTGCCTGCAATGGAACTGTGATTGAACATCCAGAATATGGAGAAGTTCTTCAGTTACAAGGTGACCAGCGAGAAAATATATGCCAGTGGCTAACTAAAACTGGTCTCGCGAAGCCTGACCAATTGAAAGTCCATGGTTTTTAAACTACTAAACTAAATAAAAACTTTTTTTTTATTGTAATACTTTAATTTTCCCACAGAAAGTTTAATATTACTTTAAAGTTAATTAATGTATGTTCTATGAATTTTATTAAGAACTTGTAATTTGACATTTTTTTTTACGTATATTTAAAATCTCGTTTGTGAGAAGATTTTTATGAAAAATATCAAACAGAATGTATGTAAACATTCCTAAAGAAATAAAAAAATTCATATATCCTCTTATAATGTAGATTTGGACTGGAGAGACTTAATGAAATTTAGAAAACGATATATTTATTAAAGCATTTACTGAAAACTTTGTGTAGCTCTATGCATTAATATCCACTGTATACTATGCTTGGCCTAATTTAAAGGTTAAGAAGTGTTTGTAAATAAAACAAATATAAATGAATCTCCAAATTATGAATTTCACCCAAGAACTTCCTCTTGTATCTTTTTTGTAAAATTTTCTTAGGGTGAAATAATAATTAGAACATAAATTCAATTCCTGATAATATCCTAAGTATTGTTCAAGAACTCATGATTCCAAATTACCACTAGAATCGGGAGATCTTAAACAATAACAGTTAACATACGCATCCTTAAGACTTGGTGTATTTGACTTATTCAAACTTTGTTAGAGTCAGCTTGAATTGATGGCATGGTAGTCTATTGACATTATTGTCTTGTAATAAAAATGGTGTCACATTTACTGATACTAACTTTAGGGCTCACTGTCATTTGCAGGAACTATTTTCAGATATATTTTACCAATTTAATTCTCCCTTCATTACAACTAAATTGTTCTCAAAATATTTACTCAGCAATATGTATGATTCAAAACTTATAAAAGGTTTTAGGTCTGAGATTGAATTTTGGCTTTGTGACCTAACCTCTATGAAATTTTTTAAATATAACAGAAACCTAATTTATTAACTAATCCAATAAAAAGAGTACGCAGTGGTTCAGGGTATAGAAGAATACATTACAGATTCTTCTTGTTAACCTAGTGACTGAGCCGCTTAGATTCCCCTCAAGACAAGATGGGAATGGAGTGCTGCTCACCTTAAAATAAACAAGATAAGGTCTGGAATATCTTGTTACTAATGTCCCAAAAGAAGGGCTGCTAACCCGCCAAGACAAAGACTTCTGATTTTTACAACAAAAACTCAAAAATTGTTAAACATCTAATAACACATTATTATATCATACCTGTGGTACGCAAGCAACCATGAGTTATTTCTCAGAAAATATTCTCTTTGTCAAATATGAGTCCTAATTAACTCAAGAGTTAACGAGTCTTGCGGTGAGCGACTTGTTTTCCCAAAAATTTATATTCTTTGTATATTATAAACTTATATCCTTTTAATAATTTAGCTGTAGATTCATGGCAGTTTTGAGTTAGTTACATTATATATATATATATATATATATATATGTGTGTGTGTGCGAATCCAAATGGATTCATTTGAAAAAATTCATTCATTATGCAAATTAAATAATGGGCATTTTATCATCTACTTCTATTAATAGCAATAGACATTTCAAAGCAAACAAACAACATCCTTCTCCATTTGTGGTTTTATTCTCATCTTCCTTACAACATATGAGATCCAATCCTCAACATGCACATCTAAACATTAAGTATTCTTGCTTTGATATAGACAATTTATGTCTTGCATAAATAATAATTTGATGTTTTTTGCATTTGTACTAAAACTGAAATATAATAATAACAACAAATCATCCTGTCCTAAACCTCATTTCTTTCTTCCCTTAGCCAAGCATGCTCAGAGTTAATCTAAATGATTAAATGATGTTTTCCAAGTCGAGATATTGATATCTTTATTTTTATAACTTTGAACTAGGAAGTGAGTATATATTCACATTCTCAAAGCTATTACCCTCCCTGGTATTAATTGCTTAGATAGAATTCTAGATCCCACAAAGATGCCCTACTTTTGAAGTGTATGTTATGGTTAACTACCTAATTCAAATCCATTTATCAAAAAACTTGAGTTAATGAGCATTAAATCCATATATGAGGTGTGGCTATTAAATAACGAGACTGATGCTGCTACAGAAGAACTTCTCATGCACCAATTCTGAACGAGTTACAGCTGTACAGCATAAAGCCTTCTCTTGCAATTGCCTATCGTGTTTGTTTAGAAATCAGTCTGGCCTTAACCTTCATTCATGTAAGAGGTGTTTGTTTTGTTTTGCCGAAAACATGATAAGTGTAATACAAACAACGAATTGTGAAATTAGGTAATATGCCTTTATGGCGATGAATGTTTTTGAGTGGTTCGAGTGTTACCAAGATTGTTGAGAAGATGGAGATGATGACTACCAGGGTCGCCCTTCCATGTCTAAAACAGATGAAAGTATCGTAAAGGTTGGTCATCTGGTTCAATCTGACAGTCAGTTAACAATTTGTGAGATTGCTGAAACTGTTCTGATTGACAAGGAATTGGCTAATTTTACATAAAATTTGAACTTGTGAAAGTGGTGCCTAAAATTCTCACAATTGAACAAAAGAAGCTTGTAAAAAAATGTGTACTGACACTAGATGCCATTAGAAATGACCCTAACTTCTTGGAAAGAGTCATTATATTTGACGAATCTTGGTTTTTCCCTAATGATTCCAAAACAAAACATCAATTCATGTCCAATGGATCAAACCAGGTCCAACCGCACCGAAAGCCAAAAAAGCTCGAATAAGCAAATGGAAATTCAAAGTAATGATGGTTTTTTCGACATACGTGGGATTGTGTACCTTCAATGGGTTCCTGAAGGTCGAACTATTAATCAACATTACTACCATGAGGTGCTTGATCAACTTAGCGAATGAGTAAGGGAAAAAAAATGATCGAATTGTGGAAGAACGAGTCATGGGTTCTCCTTCAAGATAACGAAACTCGCCAGCTCACATTGCATTATCTGTCAAGGTGTTTCTAGCCAAGTAAATCCCAGACCATTCGCCTGTCCTTGCACCATATGACATTTTTCTGTTCTCTAAGGGCTAATATGCTTTTGAAGGAACATGATTTCAGTCTGTTGAAGCTGTGAAAGAAAAATTGTCATGCAGGAGCTCACAGAACAAGACTTCAAGCACTGTTTCCAGAGCAATGGAAAATTCCTATCTCTGTCATTGCACTACAATTAATTCTGAATTACTTCTGTCAACCACTTGTCATTTATCACAATTTAACTATTCCTCATCCATTTATTATTTCAGCATCTCTAATACTTGTTTGATTGTTATCTTGTCTACAGATACATGGTGATATTAAAGTATAATTATGGTGGAAATAAGCAGCTCTCACTCTTCAACCCTTGCTGTCCACATAATTGGCATAGACATAGCTATCCCCACATCCCTTTGACCATTCCATTCCATAAATTTTTCAATTAAATTCTCTCCCTCATATAATTTTAGTAATGATGATCGAAGCAGCCAATAGGTTAGAATAAAATAAAAATTTCAAATGCAAAATTTAATTACTTTATTTCAAAAATATGAGAGAATTCAACCCTTCTAGTTACATTCTTAAATATCTTCCTTTAAATACATGAGCCATAAAAATATTATAAATATAAATTACCAGGTTTGATGTTAATTTTTGGCCTATTATGCTCTACTAAATATTTTCATAAAGGTACAAATAACTACATTCCAGTTAGATATATATTTAAACTCCCTATCTAACAGTTTACAAAAAAAAAAAATTTAAGAAGCTCAAAAAATGAATAAATTATGTTCCTTTATTATAAAATTGTGGACTACTGTGTCAACAGGCAAACACTTAAGGGCCAGTCACTAGATAAGCTATATACCTCTTGAATTTCACTTAAACTCATTGCAAAGAATGACAGAACATTATTTTTGTAATATAATATTTTGAATTGAAATAAAAATTGGGGAAGCCAAAGTGAACCAATTACTTATGTAGTTCTTCCTCTTACTTGTATAGTTCGAAAGAAAAAAAGTATATAAGCAATAAAATATGCCAGTAGACTAAAAATTTTAATTTAAAACTTATTTAACATTAAATTATTTTTATTTAGTAGAATTTATTTTTTAGTGCTTTAAATAAATAATATCTTAATAGAATGTGAAATACAAGTATATGCACACACAGACACTACGTTTTCAAGGATAATGAGGGAAACCACTCCACATAAATGTTCTTTTAGAGCTATTCAGAATATATATTACTGAATGAATAATCATCAATGTTACCTACAGTTATGATATCTCATTCTAATACACTATTTTATATTTTTATTAGTTTTATCATTACAATTATGATTATTATCGAGTACATTTTAAAGTTCAGATCATAGTTTAATCAATGGAGGAAAAAAAACAAAGCAAAAATATTAAATTAATATGTTATATTATAAAGTTAGCCTAATGTAAAACATCTGGAAATATTTTACTCATGATACTTAAAATATCTAAGATATTTAGTTTCACATAAATTTACATATACATATTACATTTGTTACATATTAGCTATAATTTTATTTTTCATATTTATTAAAATAAATAAGATGAAAGTGATAATATATATATATATACATATATTTAAGCTTGAAAAATATAAAATGCCATATCATAAGTTATTTTGGAAAAAAAAACTTAAGTATTGATGATATAAATATTATTTAATTTGTGGTATTTAATCCCACGTAAATTTAGAGAATTTTTAGTGCAAGGGAACAGAATAAAAATTGCACTAAAAATTCTTTAAGTATTGATGCTTTAAAAAGGAAGAAAAAACAAAATTTTTATAATATATTTATTTCTCCAGAACATTTTATAGTATGTCAAATTATAGAATGTTGACAACATTGAAAAAGATTATTTAATATGTATTATTTTCTGAGTCCATTTTACTGTACCCAAACTATCACAGATCTCAAAAAAAAGAAACTATCTATTTATAATTTCATATTTATCTCATCCCCCAAAAAAAGCAGCTCATGTCATATTTCAAACACCAACCTTTAAGTTGTCATTTAAAGACACCAACTGGATCATCCATAAAGTGCATGATATACAATATAATATACAACAAATAATATGTGATGTTATATTCATCTGATATGATAATATGACAGAGAATAAAATATAAATTGTGAGCTGCCTATACCACTATGGAACCATCTTGCTTCGAACCGCCGAGAAGCCAGTCAGTCACTATCACTTATAGTCATGATGGAGCCAAATGACGTAACCCTAGGATTTCCATACAATCAGTAAGATCAGACAGAGAAGAACTACCAGGGCCAGGATTAAAAAGAAGCATTTCTTTTTTCGAATGGCACTCTGAAACAAAAAACATACATTACAAACACACATATATATATGTGTTTTATAATGTCTATAGCTTAATAAAAATCACTTTTTACTCTCCCAATCGCTCTCTGTCCCCCTCTTTTTTAAATTTTTACATGTAATATTTCTACTATTTATTTATTTTGAAGAAATTACTTTCACTTAAGTTATCAATATTTTTTCTAATGAAACTCTAAGGTAATTATATATTTTACATTATTATTTTACTTCAATTAACAAGCAGTATTTGTCCTAAGAGGATTAAACATCATAAAAATATTTAAAAAATAAATCTTAAAATAACCGGTTCTGGGCAATAACATATTCATATAGTATATTTATATCAAATAAATAAAACATGCACTTACAGCATGACTGCTAGCTTTCCGCAAGTTTTCAGAAGCCATGGTAACAGATACTTCAGCATTTTCAACTTGTGCTTCAATGCTATCAATAATTCCACCTTGGCTATGTACAATAGCACCAAGATCCATAAATATAGCATTAACTGCATTTATGTCACTCTAAAGAAGAAGAAAACATATCAAGTCATGTACTATAAAACCCTTACAAGTACTAATATTTCTCATGAGTATGTAAAATATTCTTAGATAGTAAATATTGTTCCAAGCATTCCCAGAATTGCCCATTTTCTTTTCTTAGCCCAGCTCCAACCAGACAACCCTCTCCTCATTGCATTCTCCCCGTGTAAGTTGTCCTAGTAACTTCTCTTAGCATTCTTTCAGTAACTTCTCCTTGAGTTTGCTCATCTGTTGCAATTGTACTCTATACATTTATAAGGATAAATTTATTTATAAATAAAAAAAAATTTTGAGAAGGACACCATGGGTGGGGAGTAAGAGGCGGTATGTACAAAGGGAGAGCAGCCTACTTTAAAAGGACAAATATAAGGACAAAGAAGAAAGGACGGTTTTTTTTTTGTTTTTTTTATCAACTTTTATTTATTTATTACATTCTGTTAAATTAAAACATTTTGTAATTAGATCACCATAATGAATTTTTAAAAAATGACTTTCAATGTCAATAACATGAGGAGAGAAGGTGACTAATGACACCACTCTCAAATTTTTTACAGATTATGTCCCCAGGAGGTCACGGGGCCATCTTCGTTTGAGTCGACGGGGAGGGTTGTAAAGGGTATTATTGCTGATAACTTTTGGAACTAGGAAAAATGTTTGACAGGTTTATTTTGAAGAAGGGCTAGTGGTTTTTCAGAATGAAATCAACTAGCCCTCCTTCAAGCATTTTTCCTTCTCAAATTTTTTTTTCAAAATCGTTCCTGTCAGTCATGAAATGTGAACTTAGGGACAGGACGTCCCCTCTCATCTTCATGATAGGTAGGTGTGGTTAATTAATTTTTTAGTCATTTGTTTTCTGAATTCTTCTACATAGTTTACTACATTCATACTTTTGATATCACATTACATTTAATTATGGCAACTCTATATTATAATATTGTAAATCATAATTTTTACTAGTATTTTTATGACATTTTATTTCAACAGCCCTGAAGATGGCTTACAATGTAAGCCGAAATGTTAGCAGATAATTTTAAAAAATACACTTTTTTTTTTAATTTGTATTTTTTTTTTTT